>ML249051.1:0-12165 GCA_005239495.1 Nicotiana undulata
AGGCTGACCAAGTTAGCACATTTCATCCCGGTGGTAGTTTCATCTTCAGCAGAGAAGTTGGCTTGGATCTATATGAGAGAGATTGTCAAATTGCACGGGGTGCCCCTATCTATCATATCAGACTGAGGTACACAGTTTACCTCCCATTCTGGAGAGTATTTCAGCGAGAGTTGGGCACACAGATCGAGTTGAGCACAACATTTCATCCCCAGACGGATGGACAGTCCGAACGTACTATTCAGATTTTGGAGGATATGTTGCGAGCTTGTGTCATTGATTTTGGTGGTTCATGGGATCAGTTCTTGCCCTTAGAAGATTTTGCCTACAATAACAGTTACCAGTCGAGCATTCAGATGGCTCCGTATGAGGCGTTGTATGGTAGGCGATGTCGGTCTCCAGTCGGATGGTTTGAGCCCGGGGAGGCTAGATTGTTGGGTTCTGAGATAGTCCAGGATGCCTTGGACAAGGTAAAGATAATTCAGGATAGGCTTCGTACAGCTCAGTCCAGGCAAAAGAGTTATGCGGATCGTAGAGTTCGAGATTTGGCTTTCATGGTAGGAGACCAGGTGTTCCTCCGAGTGTCGCCTATGAAGGGCGTGATGAGGTTCAAAAAGAAGGGAAAGTTGAGCCCCAGGTATGTTGGTCCATTTGAGATATTGGACAGGGTAGGAGAGGTGGCCTACAGACTTGCCTTGCCACCACATTTATCAGCAGTACATCCAGTGTTTCATGTATCCATGCTCCGGAAGTATATTGCAGATTCATCTCACGTTATTAACTTCAGCAGTGTCCAGTTGGACAAGGATCTGACTTATGAGGAGGAACCGGTAGCTATATTAGATAGGCAGGTTCGTCAGTTGAGGTCGAAGAGTTATCCTTCGGTCCGTGTTCAGTGGAGAGGTCAGCCTGCCGAGGCAGCTACTTGGGAGTCCGAGTCCGATATGAGGAGTCGTTATCCCCATCTTTTCTCAGACTCAGGTACTTTTCTATGTCCGTTCGAGGACGAACGTTTGTTTTAGAGGTGGAGATTGTGATGACCCAAAAGGTCATCCTAAGTAATTCTAGCTAAATCTGTGTTCCGAGGCCCCGAAAGCCTCCGTTAATCTCACCTCGATATGCGTGCGCAGCCCGGGCGTGTAGCCGGGAAGTCCTTATGTTGAAATTTGATGAAAATGGAATTTTATGATAATTAAATNAAAATTGTTTTCTGAAAATAATAAAGGATTTTGAAAATGAATTATTATGTGAGAACCGCGTTACCAGGCCCGTTTAATGGTTCTGGAGCCCGGAACAGGTTTATTATATGTTATTTGTCCTATATGTGAAATTTGGTGTAAAACAGACTTGATTTGATTGGTTTCGAATCAAAATGAGGAAAATTGGAGTTAATGAAGTTTTGAGGTTTTTAAAGAATTTGAAATTTGACTTGAAAGGTGATTTTATGTTCCCGAGGTCCGGATAAAATTCCGATATCGGGAATGGTTCCGTTGTGTCATTTATAACTTGTCTGCAAAATTTGAAGTCATTCCGAGTAGTTTAGGCCGGTCCAGTGCATTAAAGCGAATTCTAGAATTTCTTAGTTTTGATTCAATTTGGTTTTGGGGTTGAATTTTGAATTTCGTTGCTGTTCTTCATGTTCCGGAAGTTCGAGCGAGTCCGTATCATGAATACAGACTTTCCGATGCTTTTGGACGGGGTCCCGAGGGGCTCGGGTGTGTTCCAGACCCCCGGGAGCTAAGGTGGAAAAACCAAAAATTTCTGCTATCTGGTTTCCTTCTTTGCAATCGCAGAAGGTGGGTTGCGATCGCGGAGAAGGATTTTGCTGGGCTGTTGATTGTTCTCTGCAATCACAGCTTCCCCTTTGCGATCGCAGAGGTCTGGGTTCCACACCTTCGTGATCGCAGTCTTTCTTCGCGATCGCATAGAGTCGCCTCTGGGCCGGGCGAAGTTTGTTCTTCGCGATCGCAGAGGTCTGGCCAGTTGGCCTTTGCGATCGCAGGACCTCTGCCGCGATCGCAGAGGTCTGGCCAGTTGGTCTTCGCGATCGCATGCCCATTGTCGCGATCACAGTTAAGGAATCCCTGGGCAGTTTTATAAAATACGGGACTTAGCATTTTTCCTCCATTTTCATCTTCCTCTTCAAGTTTTTAGAGATCTCTTCAAGGGACCTTCCACTAGTGTTATTGAGGTAAGTAAATTCCATAGTTTTACTAGTTTCAAACACTAATTCCTAGTTAAATTCACTACTAAATCATCTAAAAGTCATAGAATTAGGTGGTAATTTTAGGGTTCTTGAGGATTTTTGGATTTTCCATGTTAGGCCATGAATTCTTGTATAAATTACATAACTTCGATCCTTAGACTCCAGGTAATTGATTCCTTCATGAATTTTCAAAATATCTGAACGTGTGGGCCCGAGGTCGAATTTTAGTATTCTTGGAAGAATTGTAGGAAATAAATAATTAGGCTATGGGTTTGATTTATTGAGCCATTATTGATATACTTGGGTTGATTATGTCTAGATAATACTGTTTCGGAGTCGGATTCTAAAGGAAAGGCTGTGATTGAGGCTTGACTTGCATTTTCGGAGCCGAGGTAAGTGCTTGGCTTAACCTCAGCTCGAGGGATTAGGTATAGAGTCTTATCTTCTATGTGTAACTTATGTCCAACGTATAGGCGTGGTGACGAGTGCCTATGCGTTGCGGTCAAGCATGCCCGTGAGTCAATTATGATGAAACTTACTGTGTTCTTAATATTCTCCGCACTATGAGTAATTGGTGAATTAAAAGTGATACCTTGATGTTGTTTCATGACGTGGAGAGTTAATGAGTTATTTGTTTCCGTTGAGGCTTACACGGTTGAAATTATATTTCTGATGCGAGGTTGGTTATAGTTGAGACCCTTGTCGGGCATTTGTTGATGTTGTAATTGATGATTTCTCCTTGCCGGGACGATAGAATATTATTGAGAATTTCCATGCACTTGAGACTTCTTAGTGTTGACTTTTACATTATATTGTTGCTTTGTTTGATTATTTATATGCACGAGGGGACATTCTGTGCCGAGTGTTATTACATACGCACAAGAGGACATTCCGTGCCGAGTGATTGTGAGGTTATGCACGAGGGGACATTCCGTGCCGAGTGTTATTATATATGCACGAGGGGACATTCCGTGCCGAGTGATTGTGAGGTGATGCACGAGGGGACATGTCGTGCCTTTTGTTGTTCATTATCTGTTTGAGAAGTTAAATTCCTGCCTTTATCTTTACATTTCAGTGATTACCTTGTTCCACCGTACTAGCATTTTTGTTGCCCCTTTTACCCCCTGACATGTTCTCCCCGTATCTGTCTTACTTGCTTATTTCCGTTGATATTCTCTTGTTATTATATAGAATTGCACAAGTACATATATTGTTGTCGGTCCTAGCCTCGTCACTACTTCGCCGAGGTTAGGCTCGGCACTTACTCAGTACATGGGGTCGGTTGTACTGATGCTACACCTGCACTTCTTTATGTTGTGCAGACTACGCAGCCGGACCCGGTGATCACTGACGGTCGGAGCATCTCATCAGTTCATACAGGAGACATCGAGGTAGACCCGTAGACGTTCGTGGGCCTTGGCGTCACCTTCTACTCTTCACTTTCAGCTCTGTCTTACTTTATATTTCAAAGACAGTCCTATGTACTTATTTTCAGACCTTTGTTTTTAGTAATCTCTTAGACAGTTCGTGAGTATGTGACACCAGTTCTGGGATTTGTATATGGGTTTTACTTCGAAATTGCTATGTTATTTTGGCTATTTGTTAACCTTCATATTGTTGACCATCGATGCTTTAGTTATCTTATCTTTGTCAGTTGTTAATGAATTTTATCTAGTTCAAACGCTGGCTTGTCTAGCGGGTTCAACATTAGACGCAGTTATGGCTCGAATGTGGGATTTCGGATCGTGACAATTTCATAAAAGTATGGATAAGAAAAGAAAAAAATAGCACTTACCGAGTGCGAAGCTATAAACTTGGTTTTCAAATATAAGAACAAACTCATACTAATATCATTCCACAGAAACCAGTTTCTCTCTTACTGCTTTTCTTGTTCCCACAATTTATTTCTTTATAGAGAGATTGAATGAAAAGTAGAAGAAAGATTAATGACAAAAAAGAAGAAAGTATGTAATGGAGAAGATGTGTTTTAGTATTTATAGTGACCATTACATTTTGTAACTTACACATTCAGTAATTTGAATAGAAACAATAATGTATAGTAATAAAAAGTGATAGGAAGTTTTTTAAAAAGAAATCAAAAAAAGGAGAGAAGATAAATGAGAATCCTTGCATATGAGGCATGCCACATCACCTTGGTTATTCCCTCAATTATATAGATATATAAATTTGTTGTTACACTGAGCATAACTATTGTGAGCATGAATAGAGCCTAAACATGATCTCTAACATGAAGGAAGTCAAGTTTAACAGACATGTAAACACATAAACACAAATAACGGCTATTAGGCCTCACAGCCTCACGGGGCGGACTAAGTCCCAATCCCTCGCGGCATACACCCTCACGCCAGTCACCTAGCATGGGTGTAACCTCCAAACAGTCACATGATATAAAATCTCCAGGTTTATACCCTCAAAACCAGAGTTAAAACTGTTACTTACCTTAACAACAAAGAAATCCTACTCCGGAATGCTCTCGCCCCTCGTCTCGGTCTCCAAAAGCTCTGAATCTATCCACAACCAGTACAATACCATCAACATATGCTAAAGAAAAAATTACACAAGAAAAACTACAAAATTAGGCCAAAACCCAAAATTGGCTAAAACCCGGACCTCGGGCCCACGTCTCAAAACACGACAAAAATTACAAAACTAGAAAGCTCATTCACTCCCGAGTCTAACCATTTCAAATTCATCAAAATCCGACACCGTTTGGTCCCTCAAATCCTCACCTCAAACTCTAAAAAACCTCAAGCCCTAACCCTTCAACTTCATCCCAAATTCCCACTAATTACATGATTAAACAATGGAAGATCATCATAAGCATAAGTATTAGTGCCCAAGCAACTTACCTCACTGATATCCCTTCATTTCCCCTTGAAAATCACTGCCCAATGGTGAAGAATGGGCTACAATTCGCTAAGTATGGATTTTATACCTTCTGCCCAGGCATCTCGCACCTACGGCCCCAAACTCGCACCTACGCGACCGCATCTACGCTCCAAAAGGTCGCACCTGTAACATCCACTTACTCGCCCAACTTCTGCACCTGCGGCCAAACCTCGCACCTACGGGCTCGCAGGTGCGGCCCTCTCTTGGGCACCTGCGCTCTAGCTCCAGTCCACCTATTTCTGCATCCGCAACCCTGTCTTCGCACCTGCGACCATCGCACCTGCGATTCCCCATCAGCAGGTGCGGAAAAACACCAGAACTTCAAAACACCACAAAACAACACTTCCAACTCTAAAATTCCAATCCATTAATCACCCGAAACACACCCGAGGCCCTCGAGACCTCAACCAATGATATCAACCAGTCCTATACCACTATACGACCTTAGTCAAACCCTCGGAACGCTCAAAACAACACCAAAACATAAATCAACCTCGGATTCAAGCCTAAGAACTTCTAAACTTCCAAATTTCCGCCAACGATGCTGAAACCTACCAAACCTTGTCTGAATAACCTCTAATTTTTCACACATGTCCCAAATGACACTACGAATCTACGTCAACTTCTTGAATTCCATTCCGACTCGATATCTAATTTTCCACTACTGCCCAAAATCGCCAAATTTCCGACTTTCACCAATTCAAGCCTAATTCTACCACGTACCTCCAAATTACATTCCGGATGCACTCCTAAGTCCAAAATTACCTAACAGATGCACTCAAAGTCGACCCCTCATCACTACCTCTTTGAGGTTAAGCGGGAAACTTACTGGGTTGGCGTTGATTTACGTACTCATACTACATTTGCTGCACATTTTTGTTCAGGTGCATTCATGATTAGCGGCCTTGTACGAGCAGAAGCGAGTAAGCATGCAGAGACTTAGGTGGGATGAACCTTATCTTACGACCCGTGGCAAGAAGAGTCTCCTTCATAGTTCTTGTATTATCTTTTCTGCCCAAATTTTTTGTATTTCAGACAATTATTGTATTTTATTTTTACTTCCTAGTAAATGCTCATGTACTTGTGACGCCGGATTCTGGGATGATTAAGGGATATTCAGTATATAAAGTGGAAACATCATTATTATCATGTAAAGTTCATATTTGCTAGTTAAGTTGAAGGAAATTCATGATTTCAAAGAACATTAAAATAATACTTATGTAACGACTCAGTCGGTCGTTTTGAGAGTTAACGCCCTGATCCCCTAATAACTGCTTCTCCCATGTCTATTTATGTTATCGAAACTCGTCGGAGCGTTGAATGGTGAAATTCAGAGTGATTTTGGACACATAGTCCTTAGATGTGAATTTTAGCTTTTGAAATCAGGCCGTAGCTAGAACTGTGTGAAGAAGTGTAACGACCCGGTCTGTCGTTACGTAAAACCTGCATTATAATTGCTGTTATTGACTTATCATACTGATTATTCTATTATTGATGTGTTGGAGTTTATAAGCTTGAAATCGGAATGGTTAAATGAGAATTCAGTCACTTAGTCTTTAAAAATAGCCTTAAAATGGGAAAGTCAACTGAGAGTTGACTTATTGGTAAACGACCTTGAAATGCAGATTTTATGGCTCAGATAACCTTTTTAGGTGATTTGGGACTTAGGAGTGTGTTCAGAATAATTCTTTGATGTCCGGTGTAGAATTAGGCTTGAATTGGCGAAAGTTAGTTTTTGGTGATTTCCGGTCGGCAGTGGAAAATAGGCTATCGGGGTCGGAATGGAATTCCGACAGTTGGAACAGGTTCGTAATATCATTTTGGATGTGTCTGCAAAATTTCAGGTCAATCGGAGTTGTTTTGGATAGTTTCGGCATCTTTGGTGGATTTTAAAAATTTCAAAGTTCTTAGGCTTGAATCCGATGTAAATTTGGTGTTTTGATGTTAGTTTTGGTGTTTTGAGAGTGAAACTAAGTTTGAATGATCATATGTGATGTGTTGGTATAGTTGGTTGGGGTCCCAAGGAGCTCGGGTGAGTTTTGGATAGGTTTGGGCTGCGTTGTGCTCGTTTTTCTTATGCTTCGACGTCGTTTCTTCAAGCATAAATGATATCATATTGAACAAATGAGCTCCGAATACTGTTTTGAAAGAAGAATTAGATCTGTATCGTAAATACGGATTCGTAGCAAAAAATAATCGTCGAATATGGACATCGTATGAGGATTTTATGGCTATTTTACCAAGGTTGCCCAGATCTTTATGGTTAATGACGAAATTGCTCCTGACGCGTATTAAAAACCTGCACTATTTGCAAATCTTAAAACCTACATATCTCCTTCATTATAAGGTCAAATTGAGTGATTCAAAAGCCTAAATTGATTAGAATTTCACAAGGAATCCATTGGGAGCAGTAAAACGCGTGAACAGTATATATATAACGAGCAGTTCGAGTTTTCTTCCAATTTTTGACCGGGGAGAAGCTTTTTGGGCGATTTGTGAAGGAGAAAATCAGTGGTATCACAGAGGTAAGCAATTTGATTATTAAAACTCGTTTATGGGTGATTATAGACCATAACCCCAGCCTTTAATTCATGAAAAANGATTTTGGTGTTCTTTATATGTACGGACTCATGGAAAGATGAAGAACACTTTTCTGTAAAACTTTTTGAGTTTTGGGACTCGGGCCCGGGGGTCGGGTTTTGACCAGTTTCGGATTTTTGAGTTAAGTTCGATATTTTTCAATTGGAATTTATTCGCCCTTCGTTCGGACAGGGTTCAAGAAGTATCCATTTTAGAGAAAAGGCACCAGATTAGGGGGGTGCTCTTCTATCCTAAAGGTATATGTTGATGATAAAAATCTGAACTTGATAAATTTGGAGCCTTCGGAGGTTGATTCGAGAGGCAAACGTGTTGCAGAATAATTCTGGGCTAGTTTTGAGGTACGTAATGTCTTGAAATCCTGTCCTGAAGGTACGAAACCCCGTACTATGCACCATTTTACGGGTTTTGAACTGGAGAGATTGAAACTTTGGAAATATCTCCGTATTTAGGCGACCATTGAGTTGCTAAACCAATTTTTAAGCTTATGATTAATTAGTATTTATATATTATGATATGTGTTGGGTTGTAAGCCGTGTTTGGGGCCTAGTGCCGATTTGTTTACCCCTTGGGGGACTGTTTTACTGTGTTTCCTCACTTGATATGTTGTGAATTACACTCAGTCTTTTCCTGATAAATTGTTTTGACACTTAGAGTATTTTGATACTATTTATTGAAAAATGAAACAGTGTTTTGGGTCGCGAATCTGGTTTGTTTATGGCCTAAGGGCTAATTGAAAGTGTCTGACTGAGTGATGTGAGGAGGCTTCCAGGCCTTATGAGTGATGTGAGGAGGCTTCCAGGCCTTATGAGAGAGGTGAGGAGGCTTCCAGGCCTTATGAGTGATGTGAGGAGGCTTCCAGGCCTTATGAGAGAGGTGAGGAGGCTTCCAGGCCTTATGAGTGATGTGAGGAGGCTTCCAGGCCTTATGAGAGAGGTGAGGAGGCTTCCAGGCCTTATGAGTGATGTGAGGAGGCTTCCAGGCCTTATGAGAGAGGTGAGGAGGCTTCCAGGCCTTATGAGTGATGTGAGGAGGCTTCCAGGCCTTATGAGAGAGGTGAGGAGGCTTCCAGGCCTTATGAGTGATGTGAGGAGGCTTCCAGGCCTTATGAGAGAGGTGAGGAGGCTTCCAGGCCTTATGAGTGATGTGAGGAGGCTTCCAGGCCTTGTGAGAGAGGTGAGGAGGCTTCCAGGCCTTATGAGTGATGTGAGGAGGCTTCCAGGCCTTATGAGAGAGGTGAGGAGGCTTACAGGACTTATGAGTGATGTGAGGAGGCTTCCAGGCCTTATGAGAGAGGTGAGGAGGCTTCCAAGATTTATGAGTGATATGAGGAGGCTTCCAGGCCTTATGAGTGAATTCGAATAAATGGTGATTATAGACCATAACCCCAGCTTTTAGTATGATGTGCTAATGGCAAGAGTAATGTCAGGATAATCCTCTCACGTGAGTCCTCTTTATTTAATGAATTGAGCTCTTGGGATGTTGTTATTGAGCGCACGAGTTGCACAAACTATGGCTCTGGATGGTATTTATGCTGATCGGACGAATAGTTACTGGTTTCTACATGTTGCATTCAACAACGACACCATATGAAGGTGTTTAAGTGAGGTTTTGTTTGATAATAGGTTATTTACCGGTATTGGGTTGTTATGAGCATCGATTGGGATTAGGAGTCATCGCTATGAGTGTTGAGTCATGCGATATATTATGTGATTTCATCTTGTGTTACAGATATGGCTTGATACAGCGTGTTCAGACTATTTCATCTTATAGTCGTAGAAATTTGATCTTGTGAATGGACTCAGAAGTGGGAATTTAGTTCTAAGGTTTATGGGTCAAGATTGGATTTCGAATTTTCATCTGTGTGGTGCTATCGGACCTATATGGGTCAGGGTGATGTGGAATAATCTCCGAATAGGTGCATGGTAGGTTACACGACAATTTTGGTGGTGTTTGGAACAACTCTAGGCACGTTCGAGGACGAACGTTTGTTTAAGTGGGGGAGGATGTAACGACCCGGTCTGTCGTTACGTAAAACCTGCATTATAATTGCTGTTATTGACTTATCATAGACCGATTATTCTATTATTGATGTGTTAGAGTTGATAAGCTTGAAATCGGAATGGTTAAATGAGAATTCAGTCACTTAGTCTTTAAAAATAGCCTTAAAATGGGAAAGTCAACTGAGAGTTTACTTATTGGTAAACGACCTTGAAATACGGATTTTACGACTCAGATAGCTTTGTTAGGTGATTTGGGACTTAGGAGTGTGTTCAGAATAATTCTTTGATGTCCGGTGTAGAATTAGGCTTAAATTGGCGAAAGTTAGTTTTTGGTGATTTCCGGTCGGCAGTAAAAAATAGGCTATCGGGGTCGGAATAGAATTCCGAAAGTTGGAACAGGTTCGTAATATCATTTTGGATGTGTTTGCAAAATTTCAGGTCAATCGGAGTTGGTTTGGATAGTTTCNTTTCAAGCATAAATGATATCATATTGACCAAATGAGCTCCGATTACTGTTTTGAAAGAAGAATTATATCCGTATCGTAATTACGGACCCGTAGCAAAAAATATCGTCGAATTTGGACATCGTATGAGGATTTTATGACCATTTTACCAAGGTTGCCCAGATCTTTATGATTAATGACGCAATTGCCCCTGACGCGTATTAAAAACCTGCACTATTTGCAAATCTTAAAACCTACATATCTCCTTCATTATAAGGTCAAATTGAGTGATTCAAAAGCCTAAATTGATTAGAATTTCACAAGGAATCCATTGGAAGCAGTAAAACGCGTGAACAATATATATATAACGAGCAGTTCGAGTTTTCTTCTAATTTTTGACCGGGGAGAAGTATTTTGGGCTATTTTTGAAGGAGAAAATCAGTGGGTATCACAGAGGTAAGATGAATAACACTTTTCTGTAAAACTTTCTGAGTTTCGGGACGCGGGCCCGGGGGTCGGGTTTTGACCAGATTCGGATTTTTGAGTTAAATTCGATATTTTTCAATTGGAATTTATTCCTTAAGCATATGTTGATGATAAAAATCTGAACTTGGTAGATTTGGAGCCTTCGGAGGTTGATTCGAGAGGCAAACGTGTTGCGGAATAATTCCGTGCTAGTTTTGAGGTATGTAATGTCTTGAAATTAAGGGTGGCTAACGGGCCGGGCCCGGGCCAAGTGGGCCGCAGGCTTTGCGGCCGGGCTTTGCGGGTGGAACCGGCCCCCCACGGGCCTAAGCCCACATGGGCCCGGGCTTAGTGGGCCGGGCCCGCGGGCCAAACGGGCCTAAACGGGTCCGGCCTATTTTTTTTTAATTTTTTTTTATGTAAGGCAATTTCTTGTAAATCTTTGGGATATAAATATTGTAATTCATATTTAAACACAAAAAATAGTAAGTTTCTTCAAATTAATAATAATAGTACTTCAAACTTGCACTAATATTGCATAATNTATTATATAAGACAGTTCTTGGGAGGTTTAGTTAGAATATTATGGGGACGCTAAGACTTAATTATATTATTTTTTCTATGGTTGCATGCTTATTATTAAGTTGTGAGCTGTTATAATTGAATAAACGCGTAGTAAGATGATGGTTGGCTAGCCTAGTTCCACGATAGGCGCCATCACGGCCCGTTAGGATTTGGGGTCGTGACAAGAAGGATTTAGAATGGAATTCTGTCGACTCCGTTAGCTCCGTTGAGTGATTTCGGGGTTAGGAGCGTGTTCAAAATGTGTTTTTGAGGTATGTTGTAGATTCTGGCTGGAATTGGCGAAAGTTAGAATTTCAGCGATTTTGGCCGATATGTGAAAATGATATCGGTCTCGGAATGGAATTTTGGAAGTGACAGCATGTCCGTAATGTCATTTATGACTTGTGTGCAAAGTTTGAGGTCATTCAGATGAGTTTTGACGTGTTTCGGCATAGGTTGTGAAATTGGGAAATTTCATAAGTTCTTAGGCTTGAATCTATGCATAATTGATGATTTTGATGTTATGGGATGTGTTTTGAAGGCTCGAATAAGTCTGAATGAAGTATTGGGACTAATTGGTAAGTTTGGTTGAGGTCCCGGTGGTCTCAGAGGTGTTTCGGGTGCTCAACGGGTGATTTTGGAACTTGGAACACAATTGAACCATTGCCGGTTCTGGTGTTCCGCACCTGCGGATGGGGAATCGCAGATGCGGACACACAGGTGCGGAATTTAGGCAGGGGCTGCCAGTGGTTGCAGGTGTGGTCTGGGTTCCGCATGTGCGGCCAATTGACTGCAGGTGTGGCCCCGACCCTGTTAAGTGAGTTCCCGCATCTACAATGGAAATTCCGCAGGTGCGGCACTGCAAGTGCGGTCCTAGAGTAGCAGGTGCAGAATCCCTGGGCTGTTTATACCAAAATCCGAGGGTATATGTTATTTTCACCATTTTTGAATTTGAGAGCTCGGGGGGGGGGGGGGGGGG
>ML249051.1:12230-47936 GCA_005239495.1 Nicotiana undulata
GTGGGGGGGGGGGGGGGGGGGGGGGGGGAGGTTTTTGAAGACTTTTGCACCTGGGTCACTAGGGTTAGTGATTCCTATCCAACTTAGATCAATTTCCATGATTCCTAACTTAAATTTGGTGCTTAGAATTCAAATTTGGGTGGAAAATTTGGGAAAACTTTGATAAACTTGATAGACCAAATTATTGCGTGTTGAGTGGGTTTTTGACATCCGATTTGAGATATTTTTATATGATTTGACTCGTGAGTGAATGGGTGTCCGGAAAATATAATTTTTACCCGATTCCGAGACGTGGGCCCGGGGGACTTTTTGGGCGAATTTTCTAATTTCGCGTATTAGCTTCGAACTTATTAGTTATTTTGTTTCCTTGAAGTGATATTTACATTATGCAATCGAATTGAATAGATTTGGTCCACCCGGAGTCGGATACTCGTGGCAAGAGCATGGTATTAAGTTGATTAGCGCAGTCAAGGTAAGTTCCTTGCCTAACTCTGTGTTGGGGTTTTCCCGTAGGCATTTTTATACTGATTTTGTTATGTGGACGCCGTGTACGTGAGGTGACTAGTGCGTACACGGGTCATTGTTGCTAAAATTCCACTTTTCCTTCCATGACATAACTCATTTTCATTCCTATATTATTGCTTCATGTCATAACTGAGTAGTTAGCGTACGAATAAGCATGCCTACCTGTCCTTACCTGAATCCCTCTTATTTGCTACTAATTGCACCATGCTTAGGTAGTTTTGCCTTATTCTTGCCTGTTGTTTCTTGAACTATTTAATTAAATCGTATCCGATAGACTTATGCATTGCATATTCAAAATTGGGACTACGGACCGAGATCCGGGAGCTTTCTCCCTATACTGCATTGCATATTTAAATTGGGACTACAGACTGAGATCCGGGAGCTTTCCCCCTGTACTGCATTGCATATTTGTTGTTGAGATATATGTTGTGCTGAGCCGAGAGCTATCTTTCTTTCATTATCCCTTCCGTTTCCGTTAATTCTGTTTATTATTTCTTATTTATATTTCACTGCTTAAACTTATAACTGACTTATTTTAAAACTCAGTAGAGCCTCAACCTGACCTTGTCACTACCTGACTGGGGTTAGGCTTGGCACTTACTGAGTACCGAATGTGGAGTACTCACGCCCTTTCCTGCACATGTTTTCCCCACGTGCAGATCCAGGTACCAACACATAGTACTGTGGCTAGGCGCATCTTAGCATCTGTTCGGGAGACCGCGAGGTAATTTTTCTGCGTCCGCAGAATCTCACGAGTCCCCCTCTACTTTAGTATTGACTTAGAAGACTAATACACATTTTTCTTATTCAGTTGTATAGAGCTATAGTAGTGCATAGCTTGTGATTATGGTGACATTCCGGGTTTTGGAAAATGAGAAATGTAAATGCCGTGCGGCTGAGTTATCTTCAGCAAGGAGAAACAACATCTAACAAGTAGCAATTAAGCATGGAAATACAAGTAGGCATGTAACAATTAAAGAAGGGGAAAGAAACATTATAAGAAGAACGAGAGAGACACACGCAAAACAGATAAATTGGCGGTGCATAAGTACTCGTCACCTCACATATACGCCGCTAACATGATTTTCATATAGAAATTAAGACAAGGACTCCTAATCCCTCAAGTCAAAGTTAGGCACAACACTTACCTTGCTCCACATGCCAATCACTGCTCAATTACTGCTTTTCCTATAGATTCCACCTCCAAACCACTCGTATCTAGCCGCAATTAAATTGATAAAATCATTTATTGCTAAAGAAATCAATTGCAATGCATAAATTTAGGTTTCCCAAACTTTTCCCAAAAACGTCAAAAATTGATCCCGGGCCCACTTGGTCAAAACTCGAAGTTCGGACCAAAACTCATTCACCAATTCACCTCTTAGTCTGAAAATGTAATTAGTTTCGGAATCCGACCCCAAATTGAGGTTTAAATTCCCAATTTGCAAAAAACCCCAAATTCTTCAAAAATCCCTAATTTTCTACCATGAAAGAACAAAGTTTAGGGCTAGAAATTTATTGGCTGATGATAGAAATGTAAGAAAATGAGTTAGAGAGTACAAACATATGAATCGGTGTTGCGTTTTCCCTTCAAAAGCGCACCTAGGCCGAGCTCTAATGGAGAGTTTATGAAAAATGGGTAAAATCTCGATTTTGAACTATTTTAAAGTCTGGGCGTCCGGCCTTCTTCGCGTTCGCGAAGGGACTGCCGCATTCGCGACGCACATCAGTCTGAAGGGCGTTCGCATTTGCGATGGTTTGCACGCGTTCGTGATGGTTTGCTCCCCCCTAACTATCGCGTTCGCGGGCCTTGGCCCGTGTTCGCGTAGAACAACCCACTGATCCCTAATCCACCTCCAATATCCTATGCGTTCGCGTCTTGCCGGTCACGTACGCGAAGAGCAGACCCTCAATGCTCCACGTTTGCGACCATGGCCTCGCGTTCGCGTAGAACAAACTATCCCCACCCCAGCTCACACTTTGCGTTCGCGAGGGAGCCTTCTCGAACGAGAAGAAGGAAACAAGAAGGTACCGAAGCTGTAGAAAAAACCTGATTTCTAAGTCAAAAACTTCTCGTAACCTATCCGAAACTAACCCGAGCCCTCAGGGCTCCAAACCACACATGCATACAAGTCCTAAAACATCATACGAACTTGCTCCCGTGATCAAATCGCCAAAATAACACCTAAACTACAAATTGAGCATAAAATCGAATGAAGTTTTCAAGAAAGCTTTAAATCCTCATTTTTACAATCGAACATCCAAATCGCGTCAAACTAACTTCGTTTCTTACCAAACTTCACAGAAAAGTGATAAATATTATATTGAACCTGTACCGGACTCCGAAACTAAAATACGGGCCCAATATCAATAATGCCGAACATCAATAAATTCTTAAAATCATTTAATTTTCAACAAAAATTCATATCTCGAGCTAGGGACCTTGAAATTCGACTCCGAGTATATGCGCAGGTCCCATATTTCAATACAGACCCACTGTGATCGTCAAAATACTGGTCCGGGTCCGTTTATTCAAAACATTGACCGAAGTCAACTAAAATTAACTTTTAAGGCAAACATTCTTGTTCTTATCGGTTTTAACATATAAGCCTTCCGGGTAGATACCCAGACTGTGCACGCAAGTCGAGAAAGGCTAAAATGAGTTATCTAAGGATTCAAAACACAAAATTTAGTTCTAAAACATAAGATGACCTATCGGGTCATCACAAGTGGTGTCTGGCGCCATCACGACCTTTAACGGATATTACACGACCGGTTGGGTCATTACATTATGGAAACAATTAAAGATTGATGAAGCATTCTTTAATTGATCAATTTTTGCATCTTACCTTATTTGGGTATAATAGACATTACTGTAGGTATTTTTAATTAATTGCTTTTGTATAATGCAGTTATGGTAGGTATCCTTTCTTGAGAAAAAAACAATTAAATTTTTATTTTTTATGTTATACATTAATTTTAAGTTGAAATATAATTTTTATTTAGTACAAGCTTTGTATCTGACCTTATTTACTTCATAATATACATTACTATATGTATAATTAAATTTTCGTTTTGTATCTTACGCATTGATTTTAAGTTGAAATAATAATTCTTTAATTTGTTAGATTCTATTTGTGTAACATTAATAAAAGTTATTAATTGATATTTTTTTGTATCCGTTATGAAACAATAAAAGAACATGAACAATACTGCAAGAAAAGAGGGAGAGGGATTATTATTTAATTTTGGGATGAATTACAATGGAATACGACCTCTCTATTTATAGGGAAAGAATGATTTAGCCACTAAGTAAAATCTCTAAGATCTCTCTAAAATATAGACATTCACCTTAATTCTATCTATAACATTCCCCCTTGAATGTCTATCGAATAAATAATGTGCCACGTTAAAACCTTAACTAAAATAAAACCCTATGGGAAAAAATTCAAGAAAAGGAAAAATAGTACACATATCTAACAATACGCCTTTTGGTTGCCTCGTTATAAACCTTGCAAGGAAAACCCAGTGGGACAAAGCCTTATAAGGGAAAACGTGTGCAACGCGTATTAACTCCCCTTGATGAGAACATCAATTCACATCCTTGAGCTTTCGCATCCCAATCTTGTATATTAGCTTCTTGAAGGTTGACGTCAGTAGAGATTTTGTGAACAAATCATCCATATTATCACTTTAATGAATCTGTTGCACATTGATATCACCATTCTTTTGAAGATCATGTGTGAAAAATAACTTTGGTGAAATGTGCTTTGTCCTATCTCATTTTATGAATCCTCTCTTCAATTGGGCTATGCATGCTGCATTGTCTTCATACAAAATCGTGGGTAGTTTGTAATATTTCAAATCACATTTGTCTCGAATAAGATGTATTATAGACCTCAACCACACACATTACCGACTCGCTTCATGAATATCAATTATCTCAGCATGATAGATGAAGTAGCCATAATTGATTGCTTAGTCGATCGCCAAGATATGGTAGTGCCTCCACAGGTAAACACATAACCTGTTTTAGATTGACCCTTGTGTGGATCGGATAAATACCCAGCATTGACATAACCAACAAGATTAGGACTGCAATTATTGCCATAAAATAATCCCATATTGGTAGTTCCTTTTAGATATCGTAATATGTGTTTGATTCCATTCCAACTTCTCCTTGTAGGAGCAAAGTTACATCTTGCTAAGACATTGACTGAAAAAGTTATGTCGGGCCTTCTTGTATTGGCAATATATATTAGTGCACCAATTGCACTAAGATATGGTACTTTAGGACCAAGTTGCTCTTCATTCTTTTCTTGAGGTCGGAATGGATCCTTATTCACATCAAGTGATCGAACAACCATCATAGTACTTACTGGATGTGCTCCATCCATGTAAAATAATTTCAATACCTTTTCTATGTAGGTAGATTGATGAACAAAAACCCCGTTTGCCATATGTTCAATTTGCAAACCGAGACATAATTTTGTCTTTCCGAGATCTTTCATATCGAATTACTTCTTTAAATAATCAATTGACTATTGGAGTTCTATTGGAGTTCCAATAAGGTTTATGTCATCAACGTATACAGCAAGTACAACAAATTCGGATGCTGTTTTCTTTATAAAAAAACATGGATAGATGGCATCATTTATATAACCTTCCTTTAATAAGTACTCACTAAGACGATTATACCACATATGTCCTGATTTCTTTAGACCATACATAGATCTTTGCAATTTTATTGAAAACATTTCTCGGGACTTTGAATTCTGTACGTTAGGCATTTTAAATCCCTCGAGAATTTTCATGTTTATCTAATTATCAAGTGAGCCATAAAGGTAGGTGATAACCCCCTCCATTAAATGCATGTCAAGATTTTCATGGACAACAAGACTAATGAGATAACGTAACATTATAGCGTCCATAACGGGTGAATATGTCTCTTCATAATCGACACTAGGCCTTTGTGAAAATCCTTGTGCAACAAGGCGTGCCTTATATATTTGTACCTTATTTTTCTTATTCCTCTTGCGTACAAAGGCCCATTTATAGCCAACAGTCTTAACACCATTTGGTATTTGGACTACATGTCCAAAAACTTCATGTTTCGCAAGTAATTCAACTCTAATTGGATTGCTTCTTGCCATTTCGGCCAATCATGTCTTTGTCGACATTCTCCAACAGATTCAGGTTCAAGATCATCACTATCTTGCATAATGCTAGATGCAACATTATATGCAAAGACATAATCCACCACTATATCCACTCGATTCAAATTTGTCTCAATATCGATTGGATGGATTGATAGTTCCTTATTTTCTCGAGTCTCGGGCTCAGTGGTTTCCTAATGAATCTCACATTTTATTAAATCGTGGATTTCTTCATGAGACTCTTTCGTAATGTCATTTTGATCATTTGTTTTCCTTTTTCTAGGATTTCGATCCTTAGAACTAAATGGTCTGCCACGTTTTAGGCGTGCTTTTGACTCATAAGCTATACTAGAAGATTGTCCAATAGGGGCATCAATACGGATTGGAACATTCTCTACATGGATATGTGATTTTGTTATCCTTTTCAGTTCCGTAAATGCGTCTGGTATTTGATTTGCTATTCTCTGCAAATGGATAATCTTTTGCAGCTCTTTTTCACAAATATAGGTACGTGGATCAAGATGAGACAATGATAGATTTTTCCAAAAACTTTTCCATTTGGTTTCACCAATTTATCCCACTAATTTTGGGAAAAGTATCTCATCGAATTGACAATCTATAAATCAAGTAGTGAATAAATCCCGCGTTAATGTTTCAAGATAGCAAATAATAGAGGGCGATTCAAACCCAACATATATTCCTAACCTTCTTTGGGGACCCATTTTGGTGTGATATGGCGGTGATACATGCACATATACTGTGCATCCAAAAATTCTTAAATGGGATATATTAGGTTCATGACCCAAAATTAATTGCAAGAGGGAATATTTTGTAACAACCCAATCGGTCGTTCCGAGAGTGTTAGCCCCATTTCTCCCGTTTTTGCTTCATTATATGTGGTTTAGCTCTATTATATCGTGTTAGGTTGGTTGGCTCGGGTTCAGAGTGTTTGTTTTTTGGAGAGAAACGAGACACTTAGTCTCTTAAGTTGGTTAATTAGTTGGAAAAGTCAATCGAAAGTTGACTTATGGGTAGATGATCTCAGAATTTGGTTTTTATGGTTCGAATAGCTTCGTTAGGTGATATGGGACTTAGGTGTATGTTCAGAATGGCACTCGAAGGTCTATGGTACAATTAGACTTGAATTGGCAAAAATGGACTTTTGGCAATTTTCGGTCGGCAGTGGAAAATTAGATATCGAGGTCGGAATAGAATTTCGGAAGTTGGAATAGGTTTTTAGTGTCGTTTGTGATGTGTGTGAAAATTTTTAGGTAATTCGGACGTGGTTTGGTTGGTTTCGGCATCATTGGCGAATTTCGGAAGTTAGAAATCCTTAGGCTTGAATTTTGAGTTAATTTGGTGTTTTGAAGTTGTCTTGAGTGTTCTGAGGGTTCGACTAAGTTCGTCGGATGTTATGTGATGTGTTGGTATATTTGGTTGAGGCCCCGAAGGGCTCGGGATTGATTTCGAATGGCTAACAAAAGTTGGAAGTTGGAAAAATGCAGAAAACGGCTGCTGGTGTAACTCTTATGGTGTGGCTGCACCTGCGGACGGTGAGCCGCAAGTGCGGAGGGACACTTGTAGGTGCGGAGCTGGAGGCTGGGCGATTTTCTGCAGAAGCGGATAAGTAAGCACATCTGCGAGCCCGCAGATGCAAAGGGGAGACCGCAGATGCGGTGTGGGAGGGTTAAGTGAAACCCGTAGGTGCGGATAAGTTTCCATAGAAGCGATGGTCGCAGGTGCAGTGTATGGGACGCAAATCGGTTTTGCTGGACAGAACCTATCAATTGGAGACTTCGAGAAATTTGGGTTATTTTCCACCATTTGTTTCGGACTTGGAGCTTTTTGAAGGGTTTTGAAGACTGAATCAAGGGGGTTTTCGTGGAGGTAAGCTACTTGAACTCAATACTCGATTCTATGGTGATTTTAACTAATTAAGCATGAAATTTGTGGGATTTAAGGGTTAAAATTGGGGAATTAGAGCTTGGAGCTTAAGAGTAAAAATTGGGTGATTGAGGGGTCAAATGAAGTTAGATTTTGATAAATATGATATATATAGACTCGTGAGAGGATAAGGATTCTGGTTTTGTGATTTTTATCGTATTTCGAGACGTGTGCCCAGGGGTCGGGTTTGGTCAATTTCGGGAATTTTGATGTAATTTGATAACTTTTGCGTGGTCGTTGTTCCTATAACATGTACTGATGATATGATTCTGATTTTGGATAGATTCGGGGCGATTTGAGGCCGAGTCGAGTTGCAAGGGTATCGCGGATAGTCTTTCGTCCAGTTTGAGGTAAGTATTGATTCTAAATCTTGTCCTGAGGGTGTGAAACCCCGGATTTCACATCGTTTTCACTATTTTGAAGTGGCGCACATGCTAGATGACGAGCGTGTGGCGTGCACCGTTGGGGATTGTGACTTGATCCGTCCCGTAGAAACTTTTAAGTTGCGTTTTTGACTTGAAAACTATGTGATATTTTGTGTTTTAGAAAGTGTTACTATGTTTTGGGCTGAATGCCGAATTCGGGCCTCGTGCCAAGTTGTTTGGACCCTTAGGGGATTTTTACTACTATTTCCTCATTGTTTTGATTTAAGAGTTGTACTCAGCCATGCTATGTTTTACTGATTTCATAACTCAGTCTTATTTACTCCGTTTTGATGCATAAAATGATTTTTGCACTGAGCACCCTATTTTATTGATAGCCCGAGTGGCTTGAGAGGTTTCTGACTGAGTGAGGCCGAGGGCCTGTGTTGTGAGGATATCATGGGATAAGGCTGTACGCCGCACCATGTTGTACTGATATATGATATATGACAGGTTGAGGGCCTGATTGATTATGCCATGAGATGGCTTGTTATAGCGCTTGGGTTGTAGGAGTCCCTCCGGAGTCTGTACACCCCCAGTGAGCGTGGGTACCCTGAGTGAGTGATATGAGGTTGCCCGAGGGGCTGTTCTTGATTCATGTTGTTCCTGGGGGGATGATTAAGAGTGATTGTGAAGTTTCATGAGGGGCCGATTCTTAGTGATGTTATGCCCGAGGGGCGGTTTATGATACATATTTTTCCCGAGGGGCTATTTATGATTTTCATCACTTTTACTCGATACTGGATTTAACCATTGCTGAAACTGTTGGAAAATTATCCTCAAATGATTTTTACTGAAATTGGATTTTTAAGCGAGATGATTTGACTTATATACTGTTTTGAAGGTGTCGCGCCCCCTTCTTTCCTCTCCTTTCGGGTCGGTTAGGGTTTTTGACATTATTGGGACAACTCGTTTCCTTTTGGGAAAGGGGTAAGAATTGAAGAGTCGCCTTAAGGTGCATTCAGGCACCTACTAAGGGTCATTTACAAACAAAGATTCAGATAACTAGAGATTGGGTAAGGGCTTGAAATTACTTTAAGGGAAAGGTGTTAGGAACCCCTGAAAGTCCACAACTGTGGTACCCGGCCAAACAAGCTTTGTGAATTTACACAAGTAGTAAATAAGCAATCAAAGTTTAAACAAGTAAAGGATTTTGAGAAGGATTCGCAGTCTAAGCACACATATGTGCCAAAGATTTAAGAGATTTGAAGTCTAAAACTAATATACAGGGTTTTGAAAGATTTGTAGCCTAAGCGTACATGTGTAACAAAGTTTGAAAAGGTTTAAAGTCTAAGCACATACATGGGGATAAGGGAAATCCTAAGTTATTTATCCTATAGGATCACATCAGTATAGTGCCCGGTAATCACTCCTCAAAAGAGAGGCTACACGAGGAATTAGCGCACCGGTCGTCATATCCATATCTACCCTTTCCCACCCCTTAAGTGGTAATTAAAGCGAGTATTATTTAACGACCTCTATGCGTGCTGTTACCCGTCCCTTTCTTAATGGTCCTGAAGGAATTTAGGACCTCTATCTATAGGCAGTTCTAGAAAGACCCCTAAGGTTTAAAGGAGAAAATACTAAGGCGAAAAGCAAGAACACATAGGACTTCAACAAATAAAAGCAGGAAAGAGAAAATAAGAGGCTCAAGTTTGCCTCCACAGATAACGCATATAAACAACACGACTCAAACAAAAATAAGGGCAATATTATTAGACAGGATCCTAAGATATGATGATGAAGTGAATGTCAAAGCATAGAAGATATGCAGTTTATTTTTGTAAAACTCAGAAGCAGGGCCCTAGTTAGTTGCCTACTGTTTTTAAGCCCGTTAACCGTTAAGCAGTGAACACAAAGAGGAAGTTTCCAAAATTTTTAATAAGAAATTTGTTACCTAAGGCTTGCCTAGGCGTGGCATAAAGCACAATTGTTACCAGAATTATTAAAACAATGTAGGAATTATTTTACCAAAAGCATACCGTTCTAAGTGTTAAGAGATACAGGATTATCACAAGTTTTACTTGAACAAGATAATTAAATGTGAGGCTGTTTAATATCCTTTTTCATGCATGAGTAGTTTAACTAGGTGTAACTAAGCGAATACGAACAAGATCCTAAACATGGTATCTAATATGCACATATAGAATGCAGAATGGTTGATATGCATAATTTCCTAAGCAGGATTTCTAAGTGCTCACAGGGTTACATCATTATTAGACATGATTGCATAAGTATCAGTTTATATTAATGTTGTCATTTATCCTATAGACAGGATTTCTAAGTGATAATAATAGTGTCAAAATGAGATGCTGAAAACAGTATACATGAAACCTAAGATCATGGTATCTAATGCATGATATACTTTGCATGTATTGGTCCTAAACATGGATTCTAATGCGCATACAGGAAATGTAAACCTAAGCATGATTTCTACCCTTTGATATAGATAACCTATATATATACCCTTCCCTTTTCACTATCTGTTCCCGATATTCTTTTACAACAAATTATTACAAACCAATATTGAATGAATCACATAAGTAGATAAGGAAAAATAAGAAGTTACACTATAGGGATCCTGAAAGTAGGCTCAGATTTCCAAAATTTCCAATGCCAGATTCTCAATATCCGGGTGCGTCAGAGTTCCCTAAGGACCTCAGGGGATCCCGGGCAGTGCTCACACCCAGATTTCACAACCATAATTGAGTAAGTGCAGTGTGGAAGAGACAAATCTAATGTATCATAGTTCAGAGGGATCTCATAGGGGTCCCTAAACAGTCACACATTAGAGAGGCAGAACTTAAGGATCTAAGAGTAAAGTGAGAGTGCTTGACATAGTTTTGAAAAGATTGAGTAGGAAAACAGTTTGAAAAGAGACTTGTTTGAAATAGTCTTGTAAAATAAGAGAGTTGTTTAGTAGAACAACTTTTGAAAAGAGAGTAGAGTAATAAGCAACAATCTAAAAATAGCACCCAAAACAGGTTCATACACAGCCAAAGAACACAGAACCAAGGTAGGTTCAGCAATACCAAACAAGGGTAATGGGGGATTGGGGATAGGTAGAGCACACAATGGTGAACACAAAGCAGGCAAAGGTCTACACAAGTACAGAATCAGGAATATTCCAAGGGGGTTCAAGGGATTAGGGGATAGCATGAACTTCAGACTTAACAAAAAACCAAGCAACTTAAGGCACAAGCTGTCTTTCCAAAGACAGGTTCATACTAAAACTAATTAAGCATACAAAGGAACAAAGTTACATTGAGACATACTACAAAAAAGGGGAAACAACATTTTATAAGCATATTGATTATAAGGGAGGAGACATATTCAGAAAGCATTCTGATAAAGCAGTAAGGTAGACATATTAGTTGCAAGCTGAACAACAAAACCATAAGTAAAAACAGACTAGAAACAGGATGAATTGAAGTAGTAAAAGAAACATGTTGTTTTTGAAACTTGAATTGAAATCAGGACATACCGGTATAGAAGATAGTAAACACAGAAGGAAGAAACAAAGAGTATAGTAATCAACCTTGGCTTACAACCGGCTGACTTAGAACAATATGCAAGTAACCAGAGAAAAACGAGCAGAAGAGAGTTTTTGGTTGTGAGAGAGTTTTGAACCCACTGTGTTCTTGTGTTGTGATAATGAAAGAGTAGTGCATTTATAGTTTGAAAATAGGTAGAAAATAAGGAAAGAATCATAGTTCAGCAGTAATTATGGAAAATGTACCAATTAGTATCAAATCAGTATAAGTACTCCCTTTAATCAAGGAGTTAGACTCAAACGGTAACATGCAGATAAATAAGGAAGGAAACCATTGAAGGCTGGATATCACACATAAGGAAATAGCATAAGTAGAGTACAGGTATAGAGGATGTAATTAAGGCCAGGTTCAAAAATTCTAATTAAGAAAAATACATATGAATTAGTTTGACAGCATAATCGACCATAAAGATAAGGCAAGAAATAACTTAAAGGCTGAAAATCAGTAAGGAAATCATCATAAGAGATTAGTGAGGTATCAATTAAAGGAAATCAATATCAATTAAAGGAAATTATCACAAATGAACATGACAATCATGATACAAGCAGGGAGAGACATGAAATCAGCAACCCTAATGAAAATAATAGGGTACAAATCACATGAACTCAGAGATTCAAACTAAGAGATGGTACTGATGAGAGGCAGTAAAAAATTGCTGCAAATAAACGAGGCAATCACAGTATAGGGGTAAAATCAGCAACCTTAATCATCATAGCAAAGTAAAAAATCACTTAGAATAGGGGATTCAACTAGGAAATAGTACCAATTAGAGGAAATTACCACAAAATTTCTGAGAACAAGCAAGATAAACACAACATATGCAAGAAGAGCAAGAGTCAGAAACCCTAATAAGTCAGAATAGGATAATAGTCACAACAACACAAAATGTTCTTGAGAAACAAGTACAAATACAGATTAGGCGAACATATTTTCAATAACAAGCTCAGGAACCCAGGATTAGGACTAAAAATTTAGGGGTTTAACATAATAACTCAGATAAAAAGAGGAAAACTTAAACAAACGTTTAAACATAACGAAAATCATAGAATAATAATAAAATCAGAAGGAATAACCATTTCTGAAAAGGGGTTAAGAACTCTAGTTTGAAGATGAAGAGTCGTTTTAAATAAATCGGAGAACCTTTAAGTAAAAATAGAAAAATAACTCAGAATATACCCAAATCTATCATAGATCTAAGGAATCAAAAGTTAATAGTTAGGGTTCTGAGAGATAACCCAAAGAGAAAGAGAATCAACTTAGAAACCACAGGTTCTAGCCAGAGATGGCAGGATCTTACTCGGACAGGCCAAGATCGGCCTGAGAATGACATGAAAAACCATGGTGGTCAGTTGAACCGCCTCTGGTTCCTTTGAGGACCTCAAGGCAGTAGTAACCCAGCATAGGACTGAGCCATAGGGGCTGGGATGGTGGTGAGACCACCATAGTTACCGGCGAGTGACGGCCGGTGAGAGCTTAGGTTAGCAGAGAGAGTTTGAGAGGTGAGAGAGATGTGTAACGACGGAGTGAAAGAGAGAAATACGAGGGGAATGGGGTAGTCTCTCGGGTTAATTAAGGAAATGGGAGATCTGGACCGTTGATTAAAATTGATCAACAGTCTAGATTGGACAAGGGATTGGGTCGAGTAGGACAAGGTATTGGGCCTGCGGTATTTGGGTCGTTTTAATTGGGTTGGTGTCTGATTCAATTAGGCTAGAATTGAAATATAAGTGGCAATTTGTTAAATACACAATGTAAATTAATTAAATAATTTATAAAAATAGTTAATTATAAAAAATGAATTTCATGCGTAGAAAATAATTTAAAATGATTACTTAGTATTTTAAAGTACAAATGACTAATTTCTGGATAAAAATAGTATAAAATCATATGTTTGGGATATAATTGCAAAGTTATTGTAATTATAGTCAAAAGGTGCCAATTTGGCTAATTATGAAATAATTTGTCCTTAATAAGACCATAAACAATAAATAAAATCAAAAAATGCTTTTGAAATCATTTGTAATGACCTTTTGTAATTATTAATTGGAAATAAAATGTTGAATAAATTAATAAAAATATAGGAAACTTATGGAAAAATACCAGTTGCTATTAATGCATGATTTTGAGGATATATATGCAATTTAAAATATTTTGGGAAAAATTGGGTATCAACAACTGCCACTCTTTACCCGGAAAGAATGAAAGAGTTTGTCGGGTAAAGATATGATGGCCAATTTTGATCGAGCGAAGCAGTTTAAAAGATTCAGGCCGCACCCTGGCTTCTGAGCTGCCTACATATCTCTAGTTTTACAGGAATCAGGCCGTATGTAGTTCCGGATTCATCGGCGAGGTATACCGATGAAGCCTTAACAAGAACGTACGCAATGTCTAGGGCTGGATGAGTGGGTGGTTTACGGAAGAGGTTAGGTTTGATATGGCTGGGAGGACTGGAGCGGGATCACTCCTGCTGGGATAGTCGTTGCTCGCCAGGTCACCTGCAAATAAAAGCAATACAAGCGTATATTGTGCATAAATTTAAACATGATGCAAGTTCCCGTTGGACTATGAATGTTGTCTTTGGACGGTTAAGGGTTACGTCTTTAGACCATGATGTCCTGGGCCATGAATTGTTTGATGAGAGATCCGCAGGGCATGAAATGATGTTCTCGGGCCATGAAGATGGTGCCTCCGAACTATGACGCCTTTGAATAATGATATGCAAAATTTAGAGAGATCCTCAGGACATGACATGGTGTCTTCCGGCTATGAGGATGATGTTGTCAGACTATGATTCCTTTGGACAGGTTGGCGATATTTCAGCCCATGACAATGCAATAAAATAATGCTGACAAGACAGAGCTTAGCCCAAAATAAAGGTAGAGTAAATAATGCTGGAGAGACAGCGCTTAGTCTCGTTAGGAAAGTAAATTTGAAGCAGAGCTTAGCCTCATGCAGGTAGGAAGGCAAAGAGTAGCCTTATGCAGGATGGAGGTAGAGCTTAACCTCATGCAGATGGAACAACATAAAGTATCCTTATGAAAATAGGAAGGCAGAAGATTAGCCTTATGAAGATGGAGGTAAAGCTTAACCTTATGCAAATGGAAGGCAGAAGATTAGCCTTATGCAGATGAAGGTAGAGCTTAACCTTATGCAAATGGAAGGCAGAAGATTAGCCTTATGCAGATGGAGGTAGAGCTTAACATCACGCAAGATGGAGACAAAGCTTAGTCTCATGCAAATAAAGGGAGAGCTTAGGCTTATGCAAATGGAAGGCAGAAGATTATCCTTATGCAATGGAAGGTAGAAGATTAGCCTTATGCAGACGGAAGGCAGAAGAGTAGCCTTATGCAAATGGAAGGTAGAAGATTAGCCTTATGCAGACGGAAGGCAGAAGAGTAGCCTTATGAAAATGGAAGGCAGAAGATTAGCCTTATGCAGATGGAAGGCAGAAGAGTAGCCTCATGCAAGAGATTAAATAATAAATTGTAACGACCGGACTGGTCGTTTTGAGAGTTTAAGCTCAGTTCAGTGGTATGGTCATAATCAGCTCCACATTATGTATATCGATCTGTGTGCGTGGTTAGATCCAGTTACCGGATAATCCGGAGTCGAATTATGGGAGAATTTTCAATTTAGAAGCTAAAATGAAAAAAGTTGATCGGAGGTTTGACTTTTGAGTAAACGATCTCGGAACGAGTTTTGGTTGGCGCAAACTGCTTCGTATGATGATTTTGGACTTAGGCGTGCGTCCGGAATTGGAATTGGAGGCCGGTAGAGCAAATTGAGGTGAATTGGCGAAAGTTAGAATTTCGGCGATTCCGGCCGATAGGTGAAAATTTGATATCAGGTTCAGAATGGAATTTCGGGAGTGACTGAAGGTCCGTTGTGCTATTTGGGACTTGTTTGAAAAATTTCACGTCGTTCCGGGTTGATTTGATAGATTTCAGCACAAGTTTGGATATTTGGAGTTTTGAAATTTCTAAGTTTTGATTTTTGGTTTGATTCATTGTTTTAGTGTTATGTGATGTGTTTTGAAACCTCGAGCGAGTCTGTGTTAGGTTACATGACTTGTGTGTGGGATTGGACGGGGTACCGAGGGCCTCGGGTGTGTTTCGGATGGGTGTCGGGTCCATTTTCCCTATTTTTGAACTGCTGAAACTTCCTTTTGGTTTCCTTCTATGCGATCGCAACAATGAGCCCGCGATCACATAGTGTAAATTTTGGCAGCCCAGTTTTTCCTCTTCGTGATCGCATAGTCTCATTCGCGATAGCACAGTTTGAAGACTTCACTCTACGCAATCGCATTCTCACGTCCACGATCGCAAAAGTATATTTTCCTCTTCTTCGCGATCGCATACGCCAACTCGCGATCGCATAGTTAATTTCTCTGGGCAGTGGCCTTCTCCTCTTCGCGATCGCATGACTTCCCTCGCGATCGCATAGAATCATTTCAGGCCTATAATATTTTCCTCTACGCGATCGCAAACTTATTTCCGCAATCGCGGTTCATTAAACACCTGGGCAGATTATAAAATTCCAAAAATGAGGGTTTAGCCATTTTTACCACATTTTGAGTTCTAGAGCTCGGTTTTGGGCGATTTCTTGGGGGTCATTCACACAAATCAAATGGGTAAGTGTTCTTCCACCTTAATTAATTATATTTCACGAATTAGTTCTTATTTTTATCATTTAAATTGTGTTTTGGGTTGGGGAAATTGTGGGTTTTTAAAGAAAACTTCATAAACAAAATTTCATGTTTTAAATGACCAAATGAAATCGGATTTGGATAAATTTAGTACGGGTGAACTCGTATCGGAATGGGTAATCGGAATTTGTAAAATTTGTCAAGTTCCGAGGAGCGGGCCCGGAGGTCGACTTTTGGGTCGTTTTTATAATTTTACAAAGATTGAAACTTTATTGCTTGAAATAGTTCCTTATACAATTTATGTATGTTTTGAGGTGGTTTTGGTTGATTTTGAGCCGTCCGGGGGCCTTTCCACCCGATAAGTCCATTTTCGAGTTCCGGTTGTCGTCTTTGAGATAAGTATCTTGCCTAATTATTTGTGGGGGAAACTACCCCTTAGGATTTGAGTCTTCTATGTTGATTGTAGCCCGAGTACGCGAGGTGATGAGTGCGTACTCGGACTTATTTGCAAATAGGTTGGCCTCTTAGGATTCCTAGGTTCCTATATTGCCTGCGTATAACGTGGTAACTGTTATGGTTGAGTTCCTGGTTGCTAGTTTCATCCTCTCCTTTTTGAATTCGATTTTCGTGCTTTCCATGTTCCCTCTTGCTGATTATTTGATTTCGATTGACTTAACTGAATATCTTTCTTCTTTACCGTTATGAGATATTTTCTTCACAAGCTGCCTGATTAATTAGAATTAGTATCATCTAGTCATATAAATCGTTAAAACGAATTGGAGTATTTATAGGTTGGGGTCAAGTATGCCCGTGAGTCGTACATGGTGATTACATGATTTGCCTTAATTATTACTTAGGTATAGTTGACCATCACCCATATTGGCGGTAATTCTTTGGTACCTCCTTTTGTTGAAGTATTTGCTTAAGCTGAGATTATTCCGTGAAGCAAATTGTTAGGCGAGATTGGTTATAGCTGGTTTCCCTTGCCGGGATGATTGGTTCCCCATTTATTTACTTGAATATTATGAACCGTTGCTTTGTTTGTTATGTTTTCCTCTCGTTACATTGTTTTATTGATACTTGGTCTTTCCCCTTAAGTGATTTATGCTTATGAGTGAGTTTTGCCACTATTGGATTGCAGTTCTTGCGTTGAACTTATCGTCACACCTTGCATTGTGCCTTCCTGTTTTTCTATGTGTTCATTGTGGTTTGTGCAATGTTTTGCTGTGATCTGGTTTCTTTCTTTCGGCACATTGCATTGCATTGCATCACATACATAGGGATTGCGGGTAGAGACCTGAGACTATCCCTCATACTGCATTGCATACAGGGATTGCGGGCATAGACCTGAGCCTTTCCCTCAAACTGCATTGCATACAGGGATTGCGGGCATAGACCTCAGACTTTCCCTCATATTGCATTAGATACAGGGATTGCGGGCATAGACCTGAGCCTTTCCCTCATACTGCATTGCATACAGGGATTGCGGGCATAGACTTGAGCCTTTCCCTCATACTGCATTGCATACAGGGATTGCGGGCATAGACCTGAGCCTTTCCCTCATACTGCATCGCATACATAGGGACTACAGGCAGAAACCTGAGCCTTTCCCTCATATTGCATTGCATATTTACATTGGGACTGCGGGCTGATACCTGAGACTTTCCTCCGCACTGCATTAAATGTTACGTCCGAAGGACTTCTTTTTTTAAAAGTATATTTGGAAAGTACTTGTCTTGCAAGAAAAATGATATTTGAAACAGCAGTATTTGGGGAAGTATATTTGAACAAATGATGTTTGAAACAATAGTACTTGGGAAAGTATATTTGAACAAATGATATTTGAGAAAGCAGTATTTGGAAAGATATATTTTTAAGAAATGATATTTGAAGGAGCAGTATTTGAGAAAAATATATATATTTTCATACAACGTATCTTAAGGGGACTATGTTCTAACGATTCCTTTTATAAAAATATATACATATACATTCAGAAAAAATATGTTTCAAATGAGATTTTTATATATTTTGAAAAGATTAAATTTTGAAAAGCATTCTATATAAACTCACATTTTAAAGTTTTTTTTTACTCGAGGTTTGACTGGGTTCTATTGAGCTTAAATTGCTAATGCTTGACGTGAGTAAATTGATACATGTGCTGAGTTTGAGTGTTTTTATGGTATTGTGATTTCTGTCTTGACTTGTGTGCTGTCCTTTCCTTCTTGCGTATTTTCTGTTATGTTGTTCAGTGGTTTTGATTGCTGCATTTCCTTCCGCTTTATATTTTCCTGTTGTTAACTATATTCGAAGATCTTTATATAGATATTTGTTTAGGTCATTACTATTTATGCCTTTTTCTTATTAGACCAGTGGGTGTCTGGACTAGTCCTCGTCACTACTTCACCGAGGTTAGTCTTGATACTTACTGGGTACCGCTGTGGTGTGCTCATGCTATTCTTCTATGCATTTTTATTTTGCACAGATCCATGTATTGACTGTTGCTAGCTGTGTGGATCTCTACTGAGGAGACTCAAGGTAAACCTGCTGCTGCGTTCGTAGGCTTCGGAGTCACCTTTCCGTTACTTCAACTATACTTATTATTTCTAGACAGTTGTACTTAGATTTTGTTATAAGGATTCGTAGGGCTTATTACTTGTACTTACCGGGTTTTGGGAAATTGTAAACTCTGTCAAGATTTCCATGTCGAGACTGTTATGTTTTATTTCATTATTGTTGATGCTCAATAATATGTTAGGGTTACCTAGTCCCTAAGACTAGGTGCCATCACGGTACCCAACAAAGGTAAATTTGGGTCGTGACAAGTTGGTATCAGAGCTCTAGGTTCATAGGTGCTACAAGTCATAAGCGAGTTCAGTAGAGTCTTGCGGATTGATATAGAGACGTCTGTACTTATCTTCGAGAGGCTACAGAACTATTAGGAGGATTTCACTTCCTTCATTCCTATCGTGCGAGTTCATTGACCCTGAAATTTGAAATTTTCGATCCATTCTCTCACCAATAGTTAGGACACAAACTGTGGTTCCTGACGACGTTACCCCGACGCAAGGACCGCAAGGGTCATAGACGAAGGCCGACGAAGAGCACGTGCCGCAGTTAAGATGCCTACCAGAACGAGCGTTGGAGAGCCTCCAGCAATTCCAGTTGGGGAAAACCAAGCACTGGAGGTGCCTATTGTTACTTCGGACTTCAAGAGAATGGGGTTGTGGTTTTGAGTATAATTGGTGTGTCGACTCAAGCAGGATTGATCCTAGTGCACGAGCTACTTCACAAATCTGAGAGGAGTTCGGACTTCCACCGTCTACACTCCAGAGTAGCAAGACCATGTGGGTCAGGTTTCAGTTGTCATGGCAGCCCAACATGTGGTTTTCGTTCATCCCGTGGTTAGAGCAGCAACATCCGATGAAGAACACTTTGGAAATTTAGAGGTACAGGACGTACCACCCTCCTATCTTTCAGTGGATTGGTGACAGATGATGCCAGGGTTTTCTGGAAGAGTGCCATTATATTCTTCGTACTTCAGGTATTGTGGAGATGAGCAGGATTGCTTTTGTCACGTCTCGGGTTCAGAGTAGTGGGTTTGTCAGTAGTGGTGGGCTCATGAGTGGAGTAGCCCAACCAAGTCACTTCCTTGCATGGATTCAGGTTCCAGAGATGTTATTGAGGGAGTTGCACTCAGTCCCTCTGAGATGCATGGCGCACGGAGTTTGAGCAGTTGCGTCAAGGCGCTATGTCAATATTAGAGTACGTCGTCGGATTCAGTGAGTTGGCCAGGTATATACCTCGCTTGGTTGCTTCAGTTAGGAGGCACATAGGCCGAAGAGATCTACTGGTCCTTATTATGGAGGCAGAGTACGATACGGTAGAGGTTTTAGAGATAAACCAGTTCAGTTTGCGTTACCAGCTTCGCATGGTAGCTCTCAGGTATTCATGGGTCTCAGAGGATCCGTATTGTGTGGTTTCTACAGCCACATTGGCAGAGAGATTGACTTCTATGTGGAGATGAGCCACATGTGAGATATTGTCCCACGGTTCAGGTAAGTGTGTTATGACAGAGTATTTAGGTGAGTGGAGGCGCCCTAGAGGGGAAGGCCCGACCCGTCGATGGCAGAGTATCTAGAGACCGTTGTGCCAGATATCATCACTCAGATTTGTTTTGATGTGCTTCAGAGAGGCACCAATCGTATTGCATTATAGTTACGCTGATCGTGACGAGTCCCCTTATTCGTTGTTTCATTGATGAGTGAGTTTCATGTTTTTCACTCTATTTTTGTGTTTGCTCCTGTTGGGAAATTATACGAGTAGTAGCTGTGCCTACCGCTGTTTTTGTTCCTCTTTGCTAGTGGTGAAACTAGAGGTGAGTCCTTATTACTCATTATGGTGAGCTTTATATGATTTTCTTGAGTAATTTGTTTACTGGCTGTGATTGATACTCCATTGAGGTGTGAGTTCAGTTAGTATTATGATTTCTATCAGCTGAGAGGAGTTGAGGGAGAAATTTCAATTGACATGATATGTTTCAATATGTGATTTTGAGTTGAGGGCGAGGTCCTCGTGACATTTTTGATTTGATATACTTAGACCGGGCCGAGTACCGCAGTGGAAATTTTATCAGGATGGGATCCTTGTTATTTGTTCATATGATTTGCTTCTCCCTTGTTATATTGCTTTTGGTAAGTCAATATTGATAGAGAGTTATGCCTATGGGCTTGTTTGATAGTCCTTTATATTTCTCTCTTTTCATATTCATTCACTTTCGTTATGTGCTTTTTTAGTTTTGGTTTGCGGGATCTGTGCCGGGTGGTGCTAGCTATGGCTTGGTGGTTTGGGTGCCTAATAATGAAGTCTTCGTTTTTATTGCTTCTTTATTAGTATTATGGGGTTGGAGCGGAGCCCTTCCATATGTGGGGCAATTGCCAGTGTTGAGTTGATTTCGGGCAGTTATGGTAATCAAAAGTGCTATTTGAGCCTATTTGCGATGAGCTATATTGTGTGATCGTGCTTTATGGGTATAGTCAAGAGTTAATGCAGCTGGTGGAAACTAATGCCGGATATGGATTTAGGATCAGATCTTTTGGAAATGAGTATAAGGTGAGAAATTGAGATATGAGGCTTAGCGGTGGTGATAGGCAAGCTACATAGCAGCTGTGATGGTATCATCAGGCTTATATAGGTTGGGATGACGTGGGATCACCTGCGGGTGTGTGTTGGAAGTGTGAAATCAGTGGTTGGATGAGTTCAAGGTAATTCTTGGCACGTTCGAGGACGAACGTTGGTTTTAAGAGGGGGAGAATGTAACGACCCGACTGGTTGTTTTGAGAGTTTAAGCTCCGTTCAGTTGTATAAGGTCATAATCGGCTCCACATTATGTATATCGATCTGTGTGCGTTGTTAGATCTAGTTACCGGATAATTCGGAGTCGAATTATGAGAGAATTTTCAATTTAGAAGCTAAAGTGAAGAAAGTTGACCGGAGGTTTGACCTTTGAGTAAACGATCTCGTAACGAGTTTTGGTTGGTGCCAACAACTTCGTATAATGATTTTGGACTTAGGCGTGCGTCTGGAATTGGAATTGGAGGTCTGTAGAGCAAATTGAAGTGAATTGGCGAAAGTTAGAATTTCGGCGATTCTGGCCGATAGGTAGAAATTTGATATCAGGTTCAGAATGGAATTACGGGAGTGACTGAAGGTCCGTTGTGCTATTTGGGACTTGTCTGCAAAATTTCACATCGTTTCGGGTTGATTTGATAGGTTTCAGCACAAGTTTGGATATTTGTAGTTTTGAAATTTCTAAGTTTTGATTTTTGGTTTGATTTGTTATTTTAGTGTTATGTGATGTGTTTTGAAACCTCGAGCGAGCTCCGTGTTAGGTTACATGACTTGTGTGTGGGATTCGAAGGGGTCCCGAGGGCCTCGGGTGTGTTTCGGATGGGTGTCGGATCCATTTTCCCTATTTTTGACTAGGTGCCATCACGGTACCCAACGGAGGGAAATTTGGGTCGTGACATAAATGACAGTAAAATTTCTTAGCTGGTAGCGGGATTTGATGTTGCGACTGTTGTGAGCATTGTGACTGTGGAGCATTATTTGTTTTTGATGATAGCAAATGTCGACGAGCAAGAAAATGGTGTTTTGATAAAAAAGGTGTTTGAATGGCTCTCGGCGCACGTTAAGCAATTCTAGCTAACGTGCACTGGAAGTATGAAAACTCCGAATCCGACAATCGTAAAAACTGCCGTGAAGAACACTGTCACACTAGGACCTACTGGATTAGTACATGCAAGGCCATTAACATTTGGAAGCTTCCTTCCAATTCAATTTTAGACGATAACTGAAGACCCAACTGAGGAAGAAGAATGACAGATGCAACAAGCTTTAGCTGGTAAACGAGCTATCAGAAGAACAGGAGAAGAGAGTCCTCGTCGTCTCCAATTCTCTGAGTTAGCTGATTCAACTGGACAGAAAATTCAAAAACCAGCTAGAGCTCAGATCTCAGATTTGAAGAAGTAACCAATGGAACAAGAACTTGTGGGAGATAACAGGTACAAACGTAATCGTAGTTCTCAAATTGGGAAAACTCTTACTTATGTACCACCAGATATACAAGGAGATTCGATTGTTGTTACAGTTGTAGAGGATGATATAAGGGAACAACAAAATTACTGGAAAAATTCACTGATAGGTTATGTGTTAGGAGAAAATCCATATTTCAAATCTATGGAACATTATATTGATAATGTGCGGGATTTTGTAAACAAACCACAGATCCTGTATCATGATGATGGATACTTCATTTTTAGATTTGATACAATGGAGGATAGAGATAAAGTCATGCACCTAGGTCCATACACTTTTCATAATAAACCGTTTATTTTGAAGAATTGGACTATAGATTTTGTGTTTGATCCAGAATGCCTGAATGTGATTCCACTCTGGGTTAGATTTCCAAATTTTCCAATAGGATATTGGTCTGTTGAGGTGCTAAGCAAATTGGCAAGTGCAGTAGGGAAACCTATGTATATTGATCAATATATGGCTGAGACAGAGAGGATTTCATTTGCTAGGGTGCTGGTTGAGACAAATATAACTCAGCCATTGATTAAGAATGTGGAAATACATACTCCAGGGGGGGGATAATACATCAAGCTATAGAGTATGATTGGCAACCAAAGTTTTGTATGGACTGCTCTAAGGTGGGACACACCACAGAGGAGTGCAGGCAAAGCAAGGAGCCTGAGAATAATGGTTTTGTGGAGCAAAAAAGGAAGAAAAGAAGAGCAAAGAAAAGGAAGAAGGTACAAGACAAATGGGTAGCGAAAGGTCCTATTGAAGAAGGAGGACAAGATGCTGTTAATGAGAAAGCACCGGATGATACAGAGGAAAAGGGTACTGAGTGGCAATGAGTATCCAACCCTGGCTGAAGCAGCAAGAAGTAATAGAAGATTGGATAAAAGAGTAATGGAGGATACTGTAGTTGAACAAACTGGGTCAACTAGTAAAGTATGCTTAACTAGTCAAGTTGGAACTGCAAATAGATTTGATGTAATGGAAATGGGAGAAATGGAAAATGATACTGGGGAGGGTGGTTTAGGCCATCCTCAACAACAATGATAGTCAGTACTTGGAATATACGAGGGCTCAATAAGGCCTTCAAACAGATGGAGTTGATGCTCTTTCTGAGAAAGTATAAGGTGGAGATAATGGGGATAGTAGAAACAAGGGTAAAGGAGAATAAGTCAAGAAGAATAAGCCAAAAAGTATTCAAGGACTGGAAAGTACAATGCAACAATAATTGTGCATATAATGAGAGAGTTTGGCTAGCCTGGAAATGATGTATACAAGTTCAAGTTCTCACTATTGATGCACAGTTTATACACTGTAGTGTAAGTGATCAAGCAAATCAGAAATTTTGGTATTTAACTATAGTGTATGCATACATTTCCTTTATTACCTCTGCATCTGGACAAGGATGCTTTAAGTCAGCCTCTCCCATTAGCTTTTGGAAGAAATCCAAGAATTTCTTTTCTATCTCCTTTGGATCAGTGATTTTAACACCTCCATTATCATGAATAGAAACAATGTTGTTAGTGTTGGTTCTTAACTTCTATTGGGCATGCAAGTATTTGGTGTTTGCATCTCCATATTTGATCTACATTGCTCTTGATTTCTGCCTTAACACCTTTTCTTCAACACTACTCCAGTCTTCTAATTCATCCAGCATATCCTTTTCTTGCTCAATCAACTCTCTTCTCATTGGTTTCATGGATAACTGATGTTGTATAACCTCCAGTTTTTACTTAGCCTGCCTCAGGTGCTGCTGATAGGCTGCCATGTAATTGTTCAAGTTCTTCAGTGCTTCCTTGAGACTTTTTAACTTACTCCATGTTCTATTACCACACATCAATGCCTCATCCTTTCTCCATGTTTCTGCTACAATTTTCCCAAATCCAGGTTGTTGCATTACAGTTTGATACAGTCTGAAGGGTTTTGGATGCAAACATTTCTATCTTACATCCATATTACAGTTCATCCAGATAGGAGTGTGGTCTGATACTCCAGGGTTCAAATATTCTGCCTCTACATGTCCATATGTCATCATCCATCTGAAGTTCCCAAAAGACCAGTCAATCTTGTTGTACACCCTTGAATTCTCATCTCTCTTGTTGCACCAAGTATAATACCATCTTGTACTTTTCAAGGGAGTTGATTGCAAATTGCCCAGAAACTCCTTGAAATCTTGTACTTCTGCCATAGTTATAGGAGCCCCTATTCTATCATCCATCTTCAAACAGTTGTTGAAGTCTCCTAAGAGCAAGCAAGATAAACATAGCATATGCAAGAAGAGCAAGAGGCAAAAACCCTAATAAGTCAAAATAGGATAAGAGTCACAACAACACCAAATATTCATGAGAAACAAGTACACATACAGATTAGGCGAACATATTATCAAAATCAAGCTCAGGAACCCAAGATCAGGACTAAAAATTTAGGGTTTTAACATAATAACTCAGATAAAAAGAGGAAAAAATAAACAAATGTTTAAACATAACGAAAATCATAGATTATTACTAAAACCAGAAGGAAAAATCATTTTTGAAAAGGGGTTAAGAACCCTAGTTTGAAGATGAAGAGTCATTTTAGAAAAATCGGAAAACCTTTAAGGAAATAGAGCAAAATAGCTCAGAATATACATAGATCTAAGGAATCAAGAGCTAATAGTTAGGGTTTCTGAGAGATAACCCAAAGAGAAAGAGAATCGGTTTAGAAACCATAGGTTCTAGCCGGAGATGGCAGGATCTTACTCGGACAGGCCAAGATCGGCCTGAGAATGACATGAAAAACCATGGGGGTGTCCGCCTCTGGTTCCTTTGAGGACCTAAAGGCAGAAGTAACCCGACATAGGAAGGAGCCATGGGGGCTGGGATGGTGGTGAGACCACCATAGTTACCGGCGAGTGATCACCGGTGAGAGCTTAGGTTAGCAGATAGAGTTTGAGAGGTGAGAGAGATGTGTAACGACGGAGTGAAAGAGAGAAATGAGAGGGGAAATGGGGGTAGTCTGTAGGGTTAATTAAGGAAAGGGGAGATCTAGACCGTTGATTAAAATTGATCAACGATCCAGATTGGATAAGGGATTGGGTCGGGTAGGACAAGGGATTGGGCCTGGGGTATTTGGGCCGTTTTAATTGGGTTGGGGTATGATTCAATTAGTCTAGAATTGAAATAAAAGTGGCCATTTGTTAAATACCCAATGTAAATTAATTAAACAATTTATAAAAATAGCCGTTAATTATAAAAAATGAATTTCATGTGTAGAAAATAATTTACATTGATTACTTAGTATTTTAAAGTACAAATAACTAATTTCTGGATAAAAATAGTATGAAATCATATTATTGGGCTATAATTGGAAAGTTATTGCAATTATAGCCAAAAGGTGCCAATTTATCTAATTATGCAATAATTCGGCCTTAATAAGACCATAAAAAATAAATAAAATCAAAAAATGCTTTTGAAATCATTTGTAATGCCATTTCGTAATTATTAATTGGAAAGAAAATGTTGAAAAAATTAATAAAAATTATGGAAAAATACCAGTTGTTATTAATGCATGATTTTGAGGATATATATGCAATTTAAAATATTTTGGAAAACATTGGGTATCAACAGAAGGCAGACTATATTTACTGTTATTTCATGACATTGATTTATGTGTTTCTTACTTCTCAGTCTTTATTTACATTTATTACTTACTAAGTTAGCGTACTCGCATTACTCCCTGTGCCATGGGTGCAGATCCAGGGATTTCTAGACGTGATAACGAGCGTTGATCGTTCCATTAGTCGCGGATACTCGGAGTTGGCAAAGTAGCTAAATGGCGATCGTAGCCTTGCTCCTCTCCCTCTTATCTTCCTTAGACTATATTAGTGTTTTCCAGACTGTAATAGTCTTAGTTGTTTTCGTATTGTCCTTAGTAGACGCTCCTGACTTGTGACACCCCGATGTCGGGATTTTGTTTTCTTTCCGCACTTGTTATTTAAATTTATGCTATGAAGTTTTATTAATTAATGGTTTAAAAACACCTTTATTATTGAAGTGTCGAATTTGTTCTGAAAATGTGTCGGCTGGCCTAGTTTCATGATAGGCTCCATCACGATCAGGTAGTTGAGGGTCGTGACAAGTTGGTATCAGAGCCTAGGTTGCATAGGTCTCACGATTCATGAGCAGGTTTAGTAGAGTCTTTCGGATCGGTACGGAGACGTCTGTACTTATCTTCCAGAGGCTGCAAAACCCTTAGGAAAAATCTTACATTCTTGAATTCTGTCGTGCAAATCTGTTGATTCTGGTAACTAAACTGCTGTTGTTTCATTCTCTCACAGATGGTGAGGACACGTGCTACCGGGGAGGATGATCAGCCACTAGTGGGACCCACGAGGGGTCGAGGCCGCGGTTGAGTAGGGGCAGAGGTGCAGCCCGCGCAGGAGCGAGGGTAGTACCCGTAGACCTACATGTCATTGTAGACCAGGTCCCAGCCGCAGATGTTACAATGGGACTAACCTCTGCACTGGCTGTGCCTATTGTTATTCTAGGTCTTTAGGAGACCTTGGCTCATATCTTGACCGTGTGCACCACGCTTGCCCAGGCGGTCGCTGTTTCTACTATAGCAGCTACTTTTCAGGCCGGGAGAGGCACTCAGACACTTGAGCAGGGTATTCAGGGACATCAGACACTGGGGGAAGCTCCAGTCTAACCGGTTTCACCTGCTCAGGACTATATGATTCCAGTCATGCTTGGTGACGAGCGGCGTAGATTGGAGAGGTTTGGTAGACTTTAGCCTCCCAATTTTAGTGGTGCCGAGGGCAAGGATGCCAAGAGTTTCTTGGACAGGTGTCACATGATTCTTCGTACTGCAGGTATGTTAGAGACCAGTGGGGTCTCGTTCACTACTTTCCAGTTCTCAAGAGCTACTTTTACTTGGTGGGAGGCTTACGAGAGGAGTAGGACTGTTGGTGCAGTGCCCCTTACCTGGAAGCAGTTTTCCCCTCTCTTTCTGGAGAAGTAAGTTCCACAGTCTCGCAAAGAGGAGCTGCGCAGGCAGTTTGAGCACTTGCGTCAGGATGATATGACTGTGACGCAGTTATAAGGTTTTCAGAGCTAGCCCGTCATGCGGTTTGGTTGGTTCCTACAAAGAGAGATAGAGAGAGAGAGAGAGAGAGAGAGAGAGAGATAGAGAGAGAGAGAGAGAGAGAGAGAGAGAGAGGATCATGAGGTTCGTGGATGGCCTCACCTATCAGCTTCAGATTCTTATGGCTAGAGAGAGGGTTTCAGGTGCTAATTTTGAGAAGGTTATTGATATTTCCTGAGAGATTGAGTCAGTTCGTCGCCAGGAGCGCCATGAGAGGGAAGCTAAGAGGCCTCGGGGATCTGGTAGCTTTTGTAGTGTTCCCTCCAGGGGTCATTTTCAACATAGCAGAGGGCGCTCATTTATGCATGGTTAGCAAGCTCGCCCAACTTATAGTTGTGCATCATCGGGACATGGTCCCCGCAGTTCTCATCCGGGCCGCTCATCATTCAGTGCCCTTCTAGCCCAGAGCTCATCTCGTGCACCATCGGTTCAGGGTTCTTCTGTTCCTGGTTCTTCTAGTGGTTATCGCGGTGCTAGGGGTTCCCTTCAGTCCCCGTCTCCAACACTTGGGGGTTGTTATGAGTGTAGAGAATTGGGGCATATGTGGAGGTAGTGTCCTCGTCATCATGGGGGTCCGCCTCAATAGAGTAGTCGGCCATCGACTTAGGCACAAGTTACTTAAGTACCCACCCAACCAACTAGGGGTTGGGTTCAGGTAGCTAGAGGCTTCCCTAGAGGGGGAGGTCAAGCAGGTGGAGGTCTGGCCCATTTTTATACACTTCTAGCCAGACTAGATTCTATGGCCTCAGATGCTGTGATTACAGGTATTGTTTCAGTTTGTCACCGAGATGCTTCAGTCTTATTTGATCCTAGTTCCACATATTCCTTTGTTTTGTCGTATTTTACTCATTTTTTGGATATGCCCCGTGAGTCCTTAGTTACATCTATTCATGTGTCGACTCCGATGGGCGATACTATTATTGTAGACCGCGTGTATCAGACACGTGTGGTATCTTTTGGGGAGCTGGATACCTGAGTGGATATGTTATTGCTTAGCATGGTGGACTTTGATGTGATATTGGGCATGTATTGGATTTCTCCATGTCATGTTGTCCTAGATTTTCACGCTAAGACTATGACCTTAGTGATTCCGGGATTTCCAAGGGTTGAGTAGAGAGGTTCCATTGATTATGTGCCAAATAGGGTGATTTAATACCTGAAGGTTCAGCGTATGGTGGAAAAAGGGTGTTTATCTTATTTTGATTTTGTGAGGGATGTCAGTGCTGAGACACCCACAATTGATTCCGTTCATGTTGTCCGTGATGTTTCGGATGTGTTCCCTACGGACCTGTCAGTCATGCCGCCTGACAGGGATATTGAATTTGGTATTGATTTGGTGCCAGGCACTCAACCTATTTCTATTCCACTGTATTGTATGGCACCGATGGAGTTGAAGAAATTGAAAGAGCAGCTTCAGAAACTCTTATATAAGGGGTTCATTTGGCCTAACGTGTCACCTTGGGGTGCACCAGTGTTTTCTGTGAAAAAAAAGGATGGTTCCATGAGGATGTGCATTGACTACATGCAGTTGAACAAAGTTACAATCAAGAATAAGTATTCTTTGCCTCATATTGATGATTTGTTTGACCAGCTTCAGGAAGCTAGGGTGTTTACTAAGATTGATTTGACATCCGGGTATCATCAGCTGAATATTCGAGATTTAGATATTCCCAAGATGGCTTACAGAACTCGCTATGGCCATTATGAGTTTTTTGTGATGTCTTTTGGGCTAACCAATGCCCCAGTAACGTTCATGCATTTGATGAACAATGTATTTTAGCCATACTTGGACTCTTTCGTTTGTGTTCATTGATGACATCTTGGTGTACTCTCGTATCCAGGAGGATCATGTTCAGCATTTGAGAGTTGTATTGCATAGACTGAGGGATGAGAAACTTTATGATAATTCTCCAAGTGTGAGTTTTGGCTTAGCTTAGTAGCTTTCTTGGGGCACGTAGTGTCATGTAAGGGTATTCAGGTAGATCTGAAGAAGATAGAGGCGGTGCAGAGTTGGCCCATACTGTCCTCAGCTATAGAGATTATGAGCTTTCTTTGTTTGGCAGGCTATTACTGTCGCTCTGTGGAATGGTTTTCTTCTATTGCTTCTCCCTTGACTAAATTAACCCAGAAGGGTTCCCTGTTCAGGTGGTCGGACGAGTGTGAGGAGAGCTTTCAGAAGCTCAATACTGCTTTGACCTCAGCTCTAGTGTTAGTGTTGCCATCATCTTCAAGTTCTTATACCGTGTATTATGATGCCTCAAGGATAGGAATTGGTTGCGTATTGATGTAGGAGGGTAGGGTGATTGCCTACGCCTTGCACTAGTTGAATACCCATGAGAAGAATTATCCGGTGCATGATCTTGAGTTAGCAGCCATTGTTCACGCCTTGAAGATTTGGCGTCATTATTTTTATGGGGTTCACAGTGAGGTTTTTACTGATCACCGTAGTCTGCAGCATCTGTTTATGCAGAAGGATCTGAATATGCGTCAGTGGAGATGGTTGGAGCTTCTCCAGGACTATGATATCACTATTCTATACCATCCGGGAAGGCCAATGTAGTGGCCGGTTCCTTGAGTCACCGGGCAGAGAGTTTGGGGAGTCTAGCATATCTTCCAGCAACAGAGAGACCTTTAGCACTTGTTGTTCACGCCTTAGCGGGCCAGCTTGTGAGATTGAATATATCGAAGCCCAGTCGGGTGTTGGCTTGCATAGTCTCCAAGTCTTCTCTTTTTGACCGTATCAGAGAGTGCCAATATGATGACCCGTACTTGATCATTCTTCAGGATAGGGTTCGGCGAGGTGATGCCAAAGATGTAAATATTGGTGAGGATGGTGTGATGAGGATGTAGGGTCGGGTATGTGTGCCTAATGTAGATGGGCTTTGTGATTTGATACTTGAGGAGGCTCACAGCTCGCGGTATTCCATCCATCCGAGTGCCACGAAGATGTATCAGGATCCGAGACAACATTATTGGTGGAGGCAGATGAAAAAGGATATTGTTTGACTTGTAGCTCGGTGTCTCAATTGTCAGCATGTCAAGTATGAGCACCAGAGACTAGGTGGATTGCATCAGAGGTTGGATATTCCTGAGTTTAAGTGGGAGCAGATCACCATGGACTTTGTAGTTGGGCTCCCACAGAATTCGAGGATATTCGATGCTATTTGGATTATTGTGGATCAGCTGACCAAGTCTGTGCACTGTTGATACCCAATTTTTCCTTAAATTATTTTTTAATTTGCATATATACCTTCAAAATCAGGTTTTCCTAACAATTGATATTTTTCCATAATTTTTCCATATTTTATTTAATTTATTTTTAATTTACCCAGCATTTCATCTCTAAATATTAATTATAAATTGCATTACAGATGATTTTAAAAAACATTTCTTAGCTTAATATATCATTTTGGTCCTACTAAGATCAAATTATTTCACAATTAGCTAAATTGGTATTATTTGGCTATAATTGCAATAACTTTGCAATTATAGCCTAATCCTATGTTTTATGCTATTTTTATTCAATAATTAGTCATTTATATTTTTAAGTACTAATTAATCATTTTAATTTAATGTATTAAGCATTAATTTCATTTCTTACAAATATTAGTTATTTTTATAAATTATTTATCTATTTTTATTGGTTATTTAACAAATGGCCTAGTTTTATTTCAATTCTAGCCTAATTGAATCAGACCCCTACCTAATTAAATCAGTCCAAAAACCAAGCCCAGTCTACTTAGAGCCACCCGACCCAATTCCCTTTTTAATCTGGATCGTTGATCATTTCTTATCAACAGACCAGATTAGTCCTTCCCATATTAAAACCCTAGAGACTACCCCCCGTCTCATTTCCCCCTCTCATTTGTTTCACTCAGCCGTCTCTATGTTCTCTCATCTCTCTCTCTAAACGCTCCATCTACTGAGCCATGTTCTCCCTTCTCCGGCCACCTCATCGCCGGAAACCATGGAGGTTTCACCTCTCACCAACTTTATAGCTCCATCCTTTGCACTTTTGTCACCGTTTGAGGCTCTCAAGAGAACCTGAGGCAGTTAAACTCACCTTTCCGGTCTCACGCCATCTTTCGGGCCATCTATGGTCGTTCGAGTAAGATGTTTACAACCTCTGGTTAAAACCAGTGACACTTTGAGATTTCTTCTTCCTCTTTGGGTTTTCTATGGAAACCATAACTTTAAAACCTTCCGATCTGTAACAGATCTATGGGTATTTTGAGGTCTTTACATGTTTTCTTCAAAAAATCTCCTGTTTTAAGAACGATTTCTTCACTTTCAAAACTAGGGTTTCTTAACCACTTTCAAAATTGGTTCTTCTTCTAATTTTCCATGATTATTCTGTGATTCTTACTATATTTTGACGATTTACTTATGCTTTTCTTATTATTTGCTAAAAGCCCTAATTTTTGAGGTTGTCTTCGACAATATGTTCGAGTAATCTGCATGTGTATGCGTTTTCATGAACATTTTGTGCTTTTGTACCCTATATTTGCTAGTTAGGGCTTCTTGTTTGATCATTCCTGCCTATCATATGTGTTCCGCTTATTCTCAGAAATTCCTGTTAATTCATACTACGCTCTATTTTGAATCCCTGTTTATATGATTCTTTTACCCGATTAAGCTTACCACTGCTTATATTATATATGCTCCATTCAGTTGTGATACTTCCCTTTGGTCAGTATTATGGAATCCCTGATTCCATGCGATTGGTATACTCTGTTCATTACTGATTTCAACCCCCAAAATATTCTTTCTCCTTATTTTTTGATTATGTTTTTTCTTAATTATTCCTTAATTAGTATCTATAGAACCTATTATCTATTATACGTTGTTTACTTATACTATGCAAGAACAATTTTCCTTATGTGTTATACCCAGCCTCATATGGTTTCCTTCCTTATATAGTACTTGTTTATTACCGTTTACGTGTTAACTCCTCAATTAAAGGAAGCACTTATTGATTTCAAGAATTGTATTATATTTTTGCCTTATTTTCATATACAAATATGCTGTCAGTTAATAATATACACTTTCCTTAATTGTACACTCTGTATTTAGTCCTAATTGTATGCCATATACTTTTACTACTCCTATTATGGTAAAAATCAGTTTTCAATTGATTCTTTCCTTGTTTAACACAACTTGTGTTCATTTGAACTATGACTCCCTAATTAAAGGGAGTCCAGGTATTAATTGATTCTGATTAGGATTATTTCTGTAACTGTGCTAAATTGGTACTTGTTACTATATTCTCTACTCGTTTTCAAAACTATAAATACCTCACTCTTTCATTAGCGTAACACAGGAACAAGTACATTATTCTGAACTCTCTCACACACATACATATTCTCTCTTGTTATTCTTGCTGGTTATTTGCTATTCTCAGTCAGCTGCAAGCCAGGACTGAGTAATTATACACTCTACTACTCTTCATTATGCACATATTCTCTACCTTAACTGGTATGTTTTCAGTTTAGCTTAAAGCCTCCAAAACAATATGTTTCTATTTGTATTTCAATTCCTTTTGTTTCTATTATGCTTTTACTTGTGGTTTTGTTGTCTACCTTGCAATTAGCATGCCTACTTGGTATTTTACCAATGTGATTATCCTTCCCCTTTAGTTTCAGCATGTATACTGCTTTCTTATATGTTCCATTATGACTCTGCCTTACTCCTGATTCCCAGCACACTACAAGCATGCACTATATGTCACTTAGTTACTATGTAATCCTGGACACGTGCTATACTCATGAGTCCTCACCCTGAACCTATATGTAACTCAGTTTGTTATATGCTATCCCCTCTTTAGCACTCCCTCAATCTAGTTCTGTTAAGTTCCTGGCATGAACCCCTTTGTGACAAACTATTTCTGTGATTGTTTAGGTTTTGTACAAGTCTGTGATACTTTAGTACTTCTCTGATGTTAACTTTTATATAAATCTGTTTCTATGTATGGCCTATTTGTCCCCAATCCCTGCTTCCTTGTTTGTGGTTGTTTCCCTATACTCTATGTACTGTTTGGTGCTGGTTGGTTATTCTGATTGCTCTCTTCCCTTTTCCTTTCAAAACTATTTTTCTAAGCAACTCTCTTAGTGTTATGCAAACCTATTTCAAATAAACTACTGTGAGAAAATGTTTTTCAACATAACTCTTTCAAAGCTATGTCAAGCACTCTCACATGTACTCTTAGAAGTCTAGGTTCTGCCCCTCTAACGTGTGATTGCTTTGGAATCCCTATGAGATCCCATGAACTCTGACATATTAGAGTCGGCCTTTCCACACTGCACTTACGCAACATGTTTATAAAAATCTGGGTGTGAGCACTGCCTGGGATCCCTTGAGATCCTTAGGGAACTCTGACACACCTGGATTTGTATGAAATGTTGTGAAATAATGACATTTGAGGAATTCTAGAGATTTTGGGCCTATTAGTAGGCTCCTTATAGCATAACTTCTTCTTTTTCTTATTTCAATTATGTAATTTATGCAAATGGTTTGTAATAACTATTGTAAACAACTCTAGGGATGGATAGTAGAAAGGGAAGGGGTGACTATGCATGCTTTAGCTATTAAAAGGGTAGAAAACATGTTATTAGGTTTATATTCCTATTTGCGCATTAGAAACCATGCTTAGGACTCATTTTGATGCATTAGAGATCATGTCCCTTAGGACTTACACTTACTATTTTCAGCATGTCCATCTCACTATCATAGCACTTAGAAAGCCCTGCTAATAAAATTGTTTTTTCTACAATCATGTTCTATGCTGCCATATACATCTAGAGATCATGTTTTAGGCTAAACAACATTAATGAACGTGTCATTTTGTATCTCCTGAAATCGTGTTTAAACATTGAAATATTTGTGCACTTAGAGATCCTGCTTTAGGATAAAAACAACCCTAATAAACAGGTCGTCTTCAAATCCTCTGCATACTCTGAAAGCATGTTTAAATGATGTACACTTATGCATTTAGAGATTGTGCTTAGGTTATGCATGTATATCAATCTGCATATTTGTGCACTAGATACCATGTCCTTAGGATTGCATTTTAATACACATAGTCTAATTAGTGGTGCATGAAAAGGAATAAAAACATCTTCACTCAGTTTCTCGCAGACAACTGGTAATAATTCTGAGTCTGAACACCTAGAAAAACATGTTTAGGTGATACAATGTCAAACAGTTCTCCTCTAAATAATTCTTGCAATTGGTATACTCGTTTCACACCTAAGCAAGCCTTAGGTGATTAATTTGTTTAAAATTGGAAATCTGCCTCTCTGTATATGCTGCTTAATGCTTAACAGGTTTAAAAATTAGTAGTCAAACTGATTAGGACCTTTCTGAGTAATTCAACAAATCTGCTATCTGCTTATATTCTAAAATCACCTAGATATCATGCCTTAGAATTCTGAATTAAATACTTCCCTTAACTGTGTTTGAGTCGTGCTGTCTATTTGCATTTCCTGTGGAGGTATACTTGGTCCTTTTTATCTGCTTCTGTGTGTCCCCCCTAATTGTAATCCTATATGTTCTTATTTGTCGCCCTAGTATTTTTCCTTTAAACCTGAGGGTCTGCCTAGAACATCCCTTATAGGTAGAAGTCTTAAAATCCTCCAGGACTATTAGCAAGGGACGGGTAACAGCACGCAATAGCGGTCGTGGAGCAACACTCATTCAATTACCTCTACGGGGTGGGAAGGGTAGATATGGACATGATGACCGGTGCGCTAATACCACGT
>ML249053.1:0-25193 GCA_005239495.1 Nicotiana undulata
TCGATACTTGTTGCCCTCGATCATTTTAATTTCTTTCTAGGATAGTTTATAGTTTCGCATTTATTTATAAACAATCATTAAAAATCCAAAATCATATTTGTTTGGCACTGCAAGATAGGTGATAATTCTCTAGCATTCCTAACGCCCTCATATTGTTCTCTATGGGATTCGACCCCAACCTTGTTGGGTTACTATATTTGACAACGTCAGGGCGGCTGGTGGTCGAAAGGGGAGATGCTGGAGGTGGCCGGAGATAGGCTGAGGGTCATCGGAGAAAGGAGGTGAACCAGAAGGTTCTAGAGAGAAGGAGTAGGGAAAGAGACGAGTAGAGAGAGAGAGACGATTCTCGAAGAGTGGGGGGNGCTAACATTTAAATAAAATAGGGCTAGATGTTAAATACCCAATAAAATAGATAATTAATTAGTTAAAATATCTAATAATTATGAAAAGATTAAATTAAGTTTAAATAGGTAAAATTACAGTAATTAACTAATATTAAGTGTAAGAAATGCATAAGTTTCGAATTAAAATAATACAAAATGTCCAATTGGGCCATAACTGCAAAATTATTGTAATTGAAATTAAATAAGACCCAATTGGCTAATTTGTGAAATAATTGGATGTTAACAGATAGAAAATGATTATAAGTAACATACTGAGCTTGGAAATATTTTTAAAATTATTTAGAGCATAATTTATTAATTATTAAATAAGAAATATTTAAAAGAAACAGGAAAATAACTTAATAAAAATATAAAAAATAGGGAAAAATACTCATTATTATGAAGAGTAATTTAGAAAGCTTATATGAAAATTTGCAAATAATTTGAGGAAAAATTGGGTATCAACAGCTGCCCCTCTTTACCTGGGAAGGATGAAAGAGTTGTCGGGTAAAGATATGATGGCCAATTTTGACCAAGATGAAACTTGTGAGATAGGATTAGGCCGCACCCATTCTTCTGAGCTGCCTACATATCCCTAGTTTTACAGGAATCAGGCCGTATGTAGTTCCGGAATCATCGGCGAAATATACTGGTGATGTTTCACAAGAACGAACGCAAGGTGCGAGGTAAGGTAAAGTCGGAAGGTCTTTTGTTTTGGGAGAACTGGAGTGGTCCGCTCCTGCCTGGATGCCCCGGCTGGATTACCTGCAAATAAACGACAAGCCTATATCGTGCGTAATATAAACATGATGCAAGTTCCCGTTGGACTATGAATGCTGTCTTTGGACAATTTAGGATGATGTCCTTAGACCATGATGTCCTAGGCCATGAATCGCTTGGTGCGGGATTCGCAAGCTATGAAATGATGTTCTCGGGCCATGAGGATGGTGCCTCCGAACCATAGTGCCTTTGAATAGTGACATGCAGGTTGAATAAAAGAGATCCTTAGGCCATGAAATGATGTTCTCGGGCCATGAAGATGGTGCCTCTGAACGATGACGCCTTTGGAAGAGTTGGCGATATTTCAGCCCATGGAGATTGCAGTAGTATGATGCTAACAAGACAAAGTTTAGTCTTGCAATTTTCGAAAGAAAAGAGGGGCATAGCTTAGCCCTAAAGAAAGCGTAAATAAATAATGTCACGAAAGGTGAGTGCCTTGAAAGGTAGATAGGAGCTTTATGCAATGAAATAAGATGCATGGGAGGTAGCGTAGAACCTCGGAAGGTAGAATAGTAGCCTTATGCAGTGCAAGAAATAAAAATGCAAAGGGAGGTAGCGTGGAACCTCGGAAGGTAGAATAGTAGCCTTATGCAGTGCAAGAAATAAAAATGCAAGGGAGGTAGCGTGGAACCTCGGAAGGCAGAATGGTATCCTTATGCAATCCAGGAGAGGTAGCGTGGAACCTCGGAAGGCAGAAAAATAGCCTTATGCAATGCAGGAAATAAAATGCAAAGGGAGGTAGCGTGGAACCTCAGAAGGCAGAATAATAGCCTTATGCAATGCAGGAAATAAAATGCAAAGGTAGGTAGCGTGGAACCTCGGAAGGAAGAATAGCCTTATGTAGTGCGGGAAAATAAAATGGCAGTAAGAGTTCTTAGCTAATGATAAACTGCGGTGATACGATTGTGGTGAATAAGCGCTGTTTGCGATGATAGTAAGTGTGAGCATGTGCGACGAGTTTGAGAGCGTCTTATGAAAGATATACGTCCTGTGGGGATAATAATATGTTTTGGGTTTTTGCCGTCTTTGTGCCTGCATCCAAAGAAAAATCGTGAGTTCTGTAAAGGGGAGAGGTCAGTCCGCATTCCTGCTGGCTTTACTCGGCCTGTCTGCTTGATACTGGTAACGTTGTTGGTATCACAGGGGTAGCGTCGCTCAATAAGCTATTTTGAGAAGTAAATATTCATGGTTTTATAAAAATATGATATAACATAAAATTGAAAAAATAATTTTCTTTTGGATGAACCGATGACCATGACGCGGTTCGAGACATTGCAACCTCTCTTTCTATGGAATTTCGAGGGTCCTCCACAAAATTCTGCCCCAGTTTGATAGGTGAATGCTTCTGACTATTTCTTGTGCGGCGCTTGATTGGACTTGATTCGGAATTTTGAGGTCCCTCATCAAAATTCTGCCCCAGTTTCCATTCGTGGGGGAAATGAAGTTTTATTAAAATGTGACCGAACCCATAGGTCTGCCTACGTATCCCCTCTTAAACAGGAATCAGGTCAGGCGTAGTTCAATTTACAACATTGATAAAACATAAAGAGTTACACATAGTAACGCTTGACTGCGTCTGAGTTGATTGGTTTTGGCCAGATTTCTCCATCCATTTCTGCAAGTATAAGTGCTCCTCCTGTCAGCACTCAGTGAACCATGTACGGGCCTTTCTAATTGGGAGAGAATTTCTGTTTTGCTTCGTCTTGATGAGGAAATATTTTCTTTAACACAACTGCCCCGGTGTGAATCGTCTTGGTTTGACTTTCTTGTTAAAGGCTCTGGTCATTCTGTTCTGATATAGCTGACCATGACAAACTGCGTTCATTCTTTTTCCATCTACGAGGGTTAGCTGTTCACAACGACTTCTTACCCATTCTGCATCGCTGAGCTCGGCTTCTTGTATGATTCTCAGAGATGGAATCTCGACCTCGACAGGAATGACGACTTCCGTACCATATACCAACATATAAGGGGTTGCCCCAGTTGATGGGCGAACTGTGGTGCGGTATCCAATAAGGCGAATGACAGCTTCTCATGCCACTGCTTGTACTTTTCTATCATTTTTCTCAGTTTCTTCTTGATGTTCTTGTTGGCAGCCTCAACGGCTCCATTCATTTGAGGTCTGTATGCTGTAGAGTTCTTGTGCTTGATCTTGAAGGCTTCACACATTGTTTTCATCAGGTCACATTTTAGATTGGAACCATTGTCGGTGATGATTGACTCTGGGACTCCGAACCGACAAACAATGCAGTCGCGGATGAAATCTGCTACCTCTTTCTTGGTAACTGCTTTGTAGGATGCTGCTTCGACCCATTTAGTGAAGTAATCAATGGAGACCAGAATAAACCTATGTCCGTTGGAGGCGACAGGTTCGATTGGTCCAATAACATCCATGCCCCAAGCGACGAACGACCACGACGAACTTGTTGCATTAAGATCACTGGGAGGTACCTTTATCATATCCCCATGTATCTGGCATCGGTGGCATTTCCGGACATACTGGATGCAATCCGTTTCCATGGTCATCCAGAAATAACCGGCCCGAAGTATCTTCTTTGCTAGAACGAACTCGTTCATATGAGGACCGCATGTACCTGCATGTATTTCTTCCAGCAGTTTTGTTGCTTCCCTTGCTTCGACACATCTTAGCAAACCCAAATCAGGAGTCCTCCTATACAGGATTTCTCCGCTGTGAAAGAAATTATTTGACAACCTTCGAAGTGTGCGTTTCTGAGCAGCGTTTACAGGCTCTGGATATTCTCCCTTTGCCAAGTACTCCTTAATATCATGAAACCAAGGCTTTCCGTCTACTTCTTCTTCAACATGGGCGTAGTAGGCCGGCTGATTGTGGATCCCCACCAAGATAGGATAAATGAAGTTCTTGTCTGGATGCTGAATCATAGATGACAAGGTGTCCAGCGCGTCGGCGAACTCATTCTAGATTCTGGGGACGTGCCGAAATTCTATCTTTGTGAACCTCTTTCTCAATTCCTGTACACGATGTAGATATGGCAATATCTTGGAAATCTTAGTCGACGATTCTCCTTGGACTTGGTGTATCAATAAATCTGAGTCACCAATCACTAATAACTCCTGAACGTTCATGTCGATGGCCAAGTTGAGCCCCAAGATGCAGGCCTCATATTCAGCCATGTTGTTGGTGCAGGGGAACCTGAGTTTGGCGGATATCGGATAATGCTTACCGGTTTCGATATTAAGACTTCTCCAATACCTACGCCTTTGAAGTTTGCGGGCCCATCAAAGAACATCCTCCAACCATCGTAGGATTCTGCAATGTCTTCTCCTACGAATGATACCTCTTTATCGGAAAAATACGTTTTCAGTGGTTCGTATTCTCCATCCACAGGATTTTCAGCAAGATCTTCTGCTAGTGCTTGTCCCTTGACCGCCTTCTGAGTCACATAAATAATGTCGAACTCACTTAACAAGATCTGCCATTTGGCTAGTTTGCCAGTAGGCATGGGCTTCTGAAAGATGTATTTCAACGGATCCATCCTTGATATGAGGTACGTTGTATATGCACAAAAATAGTGCCTCAACATCTGTGCAAACCAAGTTAGAGCGCAACAAGTACGTTATAATAGAGAGTACTGGGCCTCATACGGAGTGAACTTATTGCTGAGGTAGTAAATTGCTTGCTCCTTTCTTCCTGTCTCGTCATGCTTCCCAAGAACGCAACCGAAAGCTACATCAAACACAACAAAGTAGAGTAGCAAAGGTTCACCTGGCTCGGGTGGTACCAGGACTGGTGGTGTTGAGAGATACTCCCTGATTCTGTCGAAGGCCCTTTGACAATCCTCGGTCCATTTGGTTGCAGCATCCTTTCTCAACATCTTGAAAATTGGTTCACAAATGACGGTAGACTGGGCTATGAACCTGCTGATGTAATTGAGCCTCCCCAGGAAACTCATAACATCCTTCTTGTTCTTTGGCGGCGGCAATTCTAGGATGGCTTTGACCTTTGATGGATCCAGTTCTATTTCCCAGCGGCTTACAATGAACCCCAGTAATTTCTCAGCAGGAACTCCGAATGCACATTTCGCAGGGTTCAGTTTCAGATTGTATTTTCTTAACCTGTTGAAGAACTCCCTCAAATCTTCCATGTGATCAGCGAATTTCTTTGATTTGATGACGACGTCGTCCACATATACCTCGATCTCCTTGTGAATCATGTCATGGAATATAGTAGTCATAGCCCTCATATAGGTGGCTCCTGCATTCTTCAGACCGAATGGCATCATCTTGTAACAATACACTCTCAACGGCGTAATGAATATAATTTTCTCAGAATCTTCTTCATCCATCCAAATCTGATGGTAACTAGCAAAACAATCTATGAAGGACTGCAGCTCATGCTTGGCGCATTTGTCAATTATGATGTGTATATTCGGCAAGGGGAAGTCATCCTTCGGACTGGCCCGGTTGAGATCCCGGTGGTCGACGCAGACTCTGACCTTCCCATCCTTCTTTGGAACAGGCACAATGTTGGCTAACCATGTAGGATATTCGACCACCCGGAGAACCTCGTCGTTGATCTTCTTGGTGACCTCTTCTTTGATTTTCAAGCCCATGTCTGGTTTGAACTTCCTGTGTTTTTGCTTCACCGGTGGGCATGTTGGATTGGTTGGCAGCTTGTGGGCCACAATAGATGTACTAAGGCCAGTCATGTCATCATATGACCAGGCGAATATGTCCTCATATTCTCTTAAGAATTCCGTATATTTTTCATTTTCTGACGGCGACAGAGAATGCTGATGCGTGTTTCTTTGACGTTCTTTGCGTTTTCCAGGTTGACGACCTCAGTCTCGTCCAAGTTAGACTTAGGTCTATTCTCAAAGTTCTCGACCTCTTTAATAATATCCTCAAGTATATCATCCTCGTCTGACTCGGAATCCGTTTGTTGCGTCGCCTCATTGCATGTCACAGTCGTCAGTTCATCAAGATAAGTGTAAATAAAGTAATGGGGAGGAAAACAGTAGCAAGTAAATATAAGATTTATAAAGAAACTGGAAATGCTTTGATAAATTGAATAATAGTTTGAACATGAGAGCTCTTTCTTGCAGAAATTAAAAATGCAAAAAGGAAGAAAGTTCTTTAAATAAATAAACTGTAAATAATGCTTGTTTTGTTAGCCTTGCTACCCAGAGGCTCGTCGGGCTTTGGTTGTCTTGACAGAACAATTCTTGAGATATGATCTTTTGCTCACGACCTGTATGGAAGGGCCTTCCTCCCCCTCCTCTTCAATAATGAAACAACAATCCATGTTCTCGTCGTCTAGAAATAAATCCCTCATTGCTGCTAACGCTTCCTCTTCAACTGTACTGTAGATGATATCAGCTGGTTGGAAAGTTTGCTCCAAGTGAGGTATTGGCTTCTCCAATGGGTAATAGGGGCCGCGCCATGGTGGCGACCAGTTCTTGAATTCCTTCCAAGTGTACTCGTACCCCGGACCAAAAGTGGTACCGTGCTTCTTGAGTGTTATTGGCTTCGTTATTCCATGGAGATTTTTACCGAGCCCTTTACCTGGCTCGTACCCTTCCCAGTTTAAGATGATTTCAATCTTACTGTCCCACCACTTGTCCTTATCAATGATGTTAACTCGTTAAATTTTGTGGTAGATCTCTCCACCCAACTTCCTTCTTCAATCGATGACCGAAATGGTCTGGCGACCGTAGATATGGTTGCTACCGTTGCCATAAATAATTACCTCTTGGTAATTCCATTCGAACTTTATAGCTTGATTTAGGGTTGATTCCATGGCCCCAGCAACGTGGATCCTAGGTCGTCCTAACAGTAAGTTGTAGGATGCATGCACATCTATTACTTGGAAATCTGAATTGAACCAAGTTGGTCCCATCTGTAAGCACAAGGTGATTTCTCCCATGGTGGACCTCTGTGAACCATCGAAGGCTTTTACGTTGATCTCTCCTTCCTTTATCTCATGTAGTATCTTGCCTAATTTCTTGAGTGTGACCAACAGACAGATGTTGAGGCTGGAAGCCCCATCAATTAGGATCCTTGTGATGAAATTATCCTCACATTGTACCGTGATGTGTAGTGCTCTGTTATGCCCTAACCCCTCGGGAGGTAGCTCATCTTCATGGAAAGTGATTTTGTGGCTCTCCAGTACCTCGCCCACCATGTTGGCCATCTCCCCGCTGGTGATATTGTCCGGTACATATGCTTCACTCAACACCTTTAACAAGGCACTCCTGTGTGTTTCAGAGTTCTGTAATAAGGAGAGAATGGATATCTGAGTGGGTGTCTTGTTCAACTGGTCGAGGATTGAATACTCCTTGGCTTGTATCTTTCTCCAATGATCATCTGAACCTGTCTCAAGGGTAGGAGGATGACTGGCGGTCTTTTTGCTAGATTCGGCCAAATGTTCAGGGGTATAAACTTTGCTAGTCTTGTCATCCCCTGTGCGGCAATGGCTTCCTCAGACTTGCCTTTACCTTTCCTCCTTGCTTCAACGGTATTGTCCCATGGGATGGCGTTTGGGTAGAAGGGTGGCGTTGTTGACATTGCCACTGGAATAGGTGTGGTTATTCTTATTCCCACTTGAGTATATGTTATAGGTGACCAGACTGCAACTTCGAGAGATCGTACAAACTCAACTTCGATCGGCACTGGGGCCTTTCCTTTGGCGGGCGGTCTTGATTCAAACTCGAGTAGGATGGACATGTTTACCTCAGCATCCTCGGATGGCTGCATCTGAACCACAATTGGGTTGAGAGTAATTGCAGGCTTCTTTGGATTACCCTCTAAAATCAGCCCAATTGATCCCTCGGGATCCCAATCATCATCTACCTCAATCATATGGACATCACATTTATGGTCGGACATCGGATTATTGCGAACATTAGGAGCAGGGTCCTTGGCAACAATGATCTTGTTGTCTATGAGAGCTTGTATCTTGTCTTTCAAGGAACAACATCCCTCGAGGGTGTGTCCCTTCATGCCGGAATGGTAAGCACAGGATTTATTTGGGTTGACCCACCGAGAAGGGTTCTCAGGGATGGAAGCAGGAATGGGTGTGACATAACTAGCAGCTTTGAGCTTTTCATACAACTGGTCAATGGGCTCGGCTATGGCGGTATACTATTTTGGAGGGCGACGGTCGAAGTTAGGGCGGGGTCTTGAGAAATTTTGGCGAGTGGGTGGTGACTGGTAGTGAGAAGGTTGGGAATTATAGGCATTGTAAACGGGAGCTAGTTAGGAATATCTGGGCGAGGTAGGCTGATATGTGGGTTATGGAGCTTGGTATTGGGGTGAAGGTGCTTGGTAACTTGGATCTGGTTGGTACATGAATGAAGGTGTGAGATATACTTGGTATTTAGGAGGGGATTTGGCTTGATGTGCTACCATCACGGCTCCTACATCCTTCTTCCTGGATACACCACCGGATTGCAGAGCTTTATTAGTAGCTTGTAAAGCTTCAAAGTTGGTGACCATACCGCTTTTGATGCCCTCTTCGATTCGCTCTCCCAACTTGATGATGTCAGAGAACTTGTGACCCTCGACCATCATCAGTCGCTCATAGTATTGAGGATCCTGAGCTCGCACAAAGAACTTCTTCATTTGTTCCTCTTCTAAGGCCGGTCTGACCTTGGCAGCTTCTGACCTCCAACGAGTAGCATACTCGCGAAAGGTCTCCATTGGTTTCTTCTTTAGGTTCTGGATGTAGAATACATCCGGTGCATTCTCCGTGTTGAACCGAAGTCTATCCATGAAGTCTGTTTCCATGCTTACCCAATTAGACCATTTCTTTGGATCCTGGCTGATGTACTAGGACAATGCATCTTCTTTTCAGCTCCTCATGAAGAGTTTCATGCTAATTCTTTCACATTTTCCCATGCCGACCAGTTTGTCGCAGTAAGTCCTCATATGGACTCTTGGATCACCAGTACCATCGAACATCTCGAACTTAGAAGGTTTGTACCCCTCGGGCAGTTAGACATCAGGTTGTATGCAAAGATCTTCATAGTTCAGCCCCTCAATCCCTTTAACTCCTTCGACGCCCTGAACTCGGTTGGTCAATTTCTTGAGTTCCTTGCCCAAATTCCTGATCATCCTATCCTTCTCGTCGGACTCAGGGGTATGTGGTGTGGAGTGAGCCACGATTTCCACATAAATAGGATTATCGTAAGCCTGGAAGTGGTCTTTTGTCTGATCTCGGAGATGTGGAGTGTTATGGTGACAGGCATTGCAATGTGCTGGCCGGACTAGGTCCTTGGGATGATTTGGTTGTTTAGGGATGTTTTGTGGTAAAGTGGGGTTTGGAGAATTTGGGAAGGGGATGTCTGGAACATTGAGGGAAAGTGATAAGTGAGCCAAATTCTTGACTTGGTCAAGTTCCTCTTGGAACTTCAGCAGTTTCTTTTCCAGTGGAGACATACCCTCGTGCAGAACCTGAATACCTCGACCATCAGTTATTTCAACCTGTTCATCCCTGTTGTCTTTTCTGGTGCCGCTTGAATCTGCCATCTTAGTTTTACCCTTGCCTTTTCCTTTGGGAGGACTGGGAGGAGTAGTAGGAGGAGGGCCTTTGATCTTGTGCGGTAGGCGGATGATGCCAGAATGCACGAACTAACCTTTGGGGAGGGGAATAATAAATAAAGAAAAACAAAACAAAAGGTAATGAAGTCAATGAGGATTATAAAACATATTGCGGTAATTTAAACATGTAATGCAAAAATGTAAAACACATCCTAAGTTAGGAAACCTCTTTGTGCCCGAGGTAGGCCTAGCGACAAATTAATTTGGAGAACTTGAAATGCTAAATGCCTCATTTTATTGATGATAAAAACGACTCTAAATATGCGAAATAAATAAAACTAATGTCCAATGGTCTTATTACATCAAGGAGACAAAATAAAAGACACCCCTATCTACTTGGCCCCAGAAGGACCTTCCCCAGATTCGACATTCCTGCTCGCTTTGATCAGCTTTCCCAACTCACGAAGTCCCAGAAGCAAGTAGGTCCTGGCTAGATATCCTCCTTCGGCTCCTTCAGCCTTTTTGTAGTCCTCGATCCTCTTGATGAACTTTTCCTCTAGTTCGACTATACCTCGATCCAAGTATGCTAACCTTTTGTTGGCGCTGACAGCCATATCCTTCCATTCCACGATCAACTTTTTGCTGGACTCGTATATCTGATGATGATTATCTTCACATTCACGGAGTCTCTTGCGTAGACTGTTGAATTTAACTTGCGCTTCGGCCTTCTCATCTATAACCCGGTGACCCTGAGCGAATCCTGGCTCGAATTGGCCCTTCATATCTTCTTCTAACCAGCTTAGATAGAAAGGAGTACAACTGGCATGATACCTGTCTGGCTCAATGGTGTCTTTCTCCAGTACAATCTTGCAGTGCCACAAATGCTAGGGTTGGCACTTGTGAGGGCTGTCGTCATCCTAGAAGTCTGCTCGAAAATGTCCCATCTTCTCAACCCTAGGTATAACCTGCCTCTTCCCTGCTTGCCTCATAACTTGGAGAGGGACGTAGGGGTACGTTCCCCTCAGACCAATCAATATCATAAATGAAGCTCTCGGGATCGGATGATAAATTCGTCCGTTGGGAACCATTCAAACATCCACTGAATCTGATCCTCGGTCAAATTTCCCAGTAACTCAACCCATCCCTCGGCATTTTTTGGCTAAGCGAACATGTCTGGAATATAGTTCATTCGCTTTGGGTGATGAAAGGCGATATGGTCATCCCAAATTCTTTGATAGATGTCTTGTCGGTAGTCATCCCTTTGCAGGTGTTTAGTGAGCCAAAGTTGAAGCAGTAAGTTGCAACCTTCAAAATGTTTTGCTCCCCATTGACATTTTTCTAAGGCTCGGTATATGTCTGCAATGATCATAGGCACAATGCTCAAGTCCTGTCCGTTTATGCCCTCCATTAAAGTCTTAGTGACCATGGCCAACCTAGTGTGAATCCTCTCCTTCTTTGTCGGGAACACCATTAAACCCAGAAAAACAAACCATGAAAGAAAACCCTCGGCGATGGATGTGCCCTAGAGAAGTAGAGCGAACTCATCCTGATAAGTGCGGTATGGTTTGCTACGACCGAACCTTTCGTACAAGTAATCAAAAGGGATGTACGAATCCTTTAAACATACCATGTCCGGATTTTTCTTTAGTCCCAACATTTTGAGAAAACCCCGGCCTGTGCGATTCTCAAGCATCATCAACCCTGGAGATTCCCAAGCCAAACCGGCCAAACCTCCTATTTCTTCTAGCAGCGGTGTCATTTCATTGTTTCCGAAGCGGAATACTGACCGATCGTAATCCCAGAATAGGGTAGCAACATCTATCATCATTTTGTTAGGTTGAATATCCAAAAGAAAGGGCAGGTTGCCCAAGTGTTTCCTGACGAGTGCTTTGTCGCTGGAGTGAAGATCCTCCCACAAGTTTAACAATTTGGGGTGGATATTGGCGACCATGCCGAATCTGGGGATTTCGTGCCTTATTTCTGCAAAACAAGAAGGTTTACACCCTTACCCCCGCCGGACTTGACTATTTAACATCAATAATTAGCAAAGAACATTTAGTTCTCCAAATAAATGCACAGAACATGAAGGTGTCCGTTTGGGTTCCAGGGAAACCCAATGGACTTTGGACAAGGCTATCTTAAAGGCTATTGTGCGGATAATACATTAGCATGGCTAGGTTTGACCATGATGCATGCAACATTAAAATAGAGTAAGGTTTCTATAGGGTTTTATACCGGTACCCTTTAGCGGACAACTCAAGGGGGAAGGCACGGAACCGTTGACTGCACCGCTGATCGACTAGTTTTACGACGCCTTTCCGAATTTAGGGGGTTATAATATTGGAATAGCGCAACCACTCATTGTAAGCGTTGCTATAGGATTTTTGTTTGGCACGAGTGGAATATGAATGCGGAGCATGATATGCAATAAATATCATTTAAACAAATGGGCATGTATTTTCAAGTTGAGGAAAGCGGTAAAGAAAGGAAGTACAACATTTATAATGGAAAGCGGTTACAAAGATATGTCAGTTTTGTTCAGGTGAAATAAATACTTGCGAAAATCAAACAATTAACAACATATAACGGGGAATAGGAAAAGGTGTAATCATTTAAATGAAAATTAAAGGTCCATGTTCACAAAGCAAATTTATAAGCCTAGGGATTATCCCCAGCAGAGTCGCCATGCTGTCGCGCCCCCTTTTTCCCCGCACGGGTTAGGTACGAAGAGATCGGGTTTATGACATTTTGGACAACTCCTTAAAGGAAAGATTTAAGGAAGAGTCGCCACCTAACGATTTTTATGGTGCATTAGGGAACCTAGAGTAAATAACTCATGGACTAGTTTGTGTTACCAGAGATTGGGTAAGGGCTTGAAGTTATCCCAAGGGGAAGGTTTTAGGCACCCCTCAAGATCAACAAATGTGGGTCCCCGCCAAGAAGTTTTGTGAATTTGGACGGTGAACAAGTAGCAAGTAAGGTTCATATAAGAGGGGATTTCAAACAAGTATGAAAAAATCTTTAAAGGTTTTGGGAAACATAAACATTTGAAAAGAACTGTCCTAAGTTTAAAGTAATACAGATCACGTCAATGCAATACTTGGTATGTCACACCTCGAAGAGGGGCTACATGTGGTATTAGCGCACCGGTCATCATATCCGTATTCTACACTTCCCACCCCGTAAAGGTTATTTAAAGCGCGTGTGTTGGTCATGAATGCTTATTGCGTGCTATTACCTGTCCCATCCTATAAGTCCTGGAGGGTACTTAGGACTACTATTACTACGAGGTAAGTACTAGGCTGAACCCCAAGGTTTAAAGGGATAAAATTCTAAGCGACATGTAAAACACAAATAGGACCACAAATATGGGAACACGTAGGGGCAAATAATGGCTCACAGATCCCTCCACAAATAACACGTAAAAGCACGTCTCAAACACAATTAAGGTCTCAGAGTCAGGATTTAAAACAAGAGTTTTTGAGTTGAAAATCAGTACGTTTCAGTAGTTTTGGTAAAAGGATATGTTTTGAAAACTTAGTAGTGAAAGCATAAGGTTCAGTTAAGACTGAGTAATTCAAAAAGGGTGATTGATTTTTCATAAATGCAGTAGTTTAGAGACTGCAGTAAGAATTAAGAGTGCGTAGCAGTTTAAAATTTTCAATAAAAAGAAGAATAACTTTTAGAAAATCAGTAATTAGAAGTAAAGCAAGATTTTAAATAAAGTAGAGTGATTTCGAACGGGAATGACTTATTTCGAAATCCAGTATTTCAAAACAGGGCAAGACCAGTAGTTTAAAGGAGTTTAGTAAGAAAAGGAAAGTGAGTAAATTGTTTCGGGAAAACATTAGTTCACAATTATAGCAAAGATTCAAAAGTAGGATGATGCTTGAACAGAGTAAGTTGAACTTGAAATAAATTAGGAGTCAGGTAAACTTCAGTAAATGAGGAATGATTTCAAGATCCCGTGATTTTGAAAACGAAGCAGGAGTTTTAGAGAAAAGTGGAGTGAATTTCAAAAGAAATAAAGCAAGAGTGAAAGGCAGCAAGGTTCAAAATCTTCAAAGGGGTTGATTGGTTCTAATACCAGCCAGCAAAACACAATTGGTTTGGTTTTAATACATGTTAGGCCTAAAGTTTGCCTAGGCGCTATATACATTGCCTACTTATTTGAAAGGGGTGTACACGCATATTTAATCCTGATTTTAAGAAGGGTGTATTTACAGAGACGTTTCAAACGGTCAACCACATTTTGACGAGATTATTAGATTAACATGCTGATTAGGTGTTCAACAATTGCAATTCGAGACAAACATGCTGAAAGGTATAATCCTAAAAGCATGATATCTAATGCACATATGAATACCCTAAAACATGGTTCCTATATTGTCACGACCCAAATCTCGATTCAGGTCGCGATGGCGGCCAACAGCGAGGTTAGGACAGGGATCGACCGACCCGTACTATGAGTGCATGCTTATAATGTAATCATATCAAGAAGAGCTATGCACTGTCGGGGATCGACCGGCCCGTACCATCAGTGCATGCTTACCAAGAGTCCAACTACGCACTGCCGGGGATCGACTGACCCGTACCGTAAGTGCGTCTATCAATGCAATCATACCGTGTCATAATGTAACTTCGTCCATGCACTGCCGGGTATCGACCAACCCATACCATAAGTGCATTCTCAAAGAAATCCATGTGCACTACCGGGGATCGATCGGCCCGTACCGTGAGTGCACTTTAAATCCGCCGTGGCGCACGACCCGCTCCTGTAAGAGTGAAGGAAACCATATGCCTCTCGCGAAATGTAAATTACGAGGCAGCTATCATGCACACACAAATGTAAAGTTCAATTCATCACAATCCTTCCCAATTATTAAGTAAATGAAAGCTCAGGGAAACAATAGTATATCAAGCATGAATTTAAGCATATACTTCAATTTAAAGCAGAATACATGGTATTCCGTGGTCCTACACTACCCGGACATAACAATAGTAGTCGCTACATACGGACTCTCGTCAAAAGGTACGCACGTAGCCCCCAAATAAAAACATACAACACATAGAACACCTATGGGGACAATTTCCCTCTTACAAGGTTAGAAAGGAGACTCACCTCGTGACGATATCACCCCTCAGATCAAGGATGCGCCCGAATCTCCGAAATATACTCTCGACGGCTCACAACTAGCCAAACATGGTATAATTGAATCAATTTCAATTCCAAGAAGGAGAATTAACAACAAATCCTAAAATTAAGCATTCTTGAAGGTTTTTGGAATTTCGACCCCAAGCCCACACGTTCGGATTTCGAAAGTTCTTGAAGGAATCAATTACCTGGAGTCTAAGGATCATAATTGTGCAAGTCCTTGCTAGAATTCATGGAAAAAATGAGTAATTCATAATTTCCCAAAATCCCTAAATTTCTATGAATTTTTAGGATAATTAGAAGGGAATTTCATTAGGAATTGATGTTAAAATCATGAAAAATAAGGAATTAACTTACCTTGATGACTATGGTGGAACAACCTCTTGAATTGGTCTCAAAACCTTGAGGAGGAAGATGACAATGGAGGAAAAATGGGCTGGGTCCCGTATTAAAATACACTGCCGAGCTGCTTGTACTATGCATTCGCAGCTGGGCCAGTGCGTTCGTACAGGGCAATTGCCCAGGGCCCTCAAGAAGCGCAATGTGATCGCAGATGAAGGCTGGTGATGGCAGAGAGTAGCAGGCAAGAGGGGGAGGTAGGCAGCCTTGTGAGATTGCGGGGGTAAGGGCTATGATCGCGGAGAACAAAAGGGCCAGTCAAGACATACCATGTGCGATCGCGGATAGACCTGTGCGATCGCACATGTCATTTTCCCACCCCAGGTCCAACCTCTTATGCGGTCGCAACTGATTGCCTGCAAACGCATTGAAGAAAACCAGAAAGAAAAATTCTGGTGTTTTGGAATTAACTCCGAGGGGTTCGAAACTCACCCGAGCCCCTCGGGACTCCGTTCAAAGACACCAACAAGTCTGTATTCATGATACGGACTCACTCGAACTTCCGGAGCATGAAAAACAATAACGAAACATAAAATTAAACCCCAAAACCAAATTGAATCAATCTAAGAACTTAAGAAGTTCTAGAATTCACTTCAATGCACCGAACGGGTATATACTACTCGGAATGACTTCAAATTTTGCAGACAAGTCACAAATGACATAACAGAACTATTCATTCGGACCTTGGTAGCTTAAAATCACATTCCAAGCCAAATTTCAAGTTCTATGAAAATTCTCAAAACTTCACTAACTCTAAATTTCCCATTTTGATATGAAACCCGTCAAATAAAGTCCGTTTCTTACAAAATTTCACAGATAACTTAAATAACACATATTGAACCTGTTCTGGGCTCCTGACCCACAATACAGGCTCGGCAGCACAGGTTTCACATCAATGTTCATTTTCATAAGCCTTTATTATTTTAAGAAAATAATTTTCTTAAAAAATTCATTTCTCGGACTTGGGTCCTCGGAATTTGATTTCGGGCATACGCCCAAGTCCCATATTTTTCTACGGACCTTCCGGGACCGTCAGATCACAGATCCGGGCTCGTTTACCAAAAATGTTGACCAAAGTCAACTTTATTTAATTAATTATCATAAATTCAACTCTTTATCAAGTTTCCACATATAGGCTTCTCGGCTACGCACCCGGGCTGCGAACGCAGATCGAGGTGAGATTGACAGAGGCTTTCGGGGTCTCGGAACACAGTCATAATTAAATTTACATAAGATGACCTTTTGGGTCATCACAATCTCCCCCTCTCAAAGAAACGTTCGTCCTCGAACGGACGTAACATCGTACCTGAAGTGATGAATAGCTGTGGATACCTGCTCCGCATGTCCTCCTCTGACTCCAGGTCACCTCATCGACTGGTTGGCCCCTCTACTGGACCTAAACCGCAGAAACTGTCTTGGACCTAAAATGGCGGTCCTGCCTATCAATAATAGCAACTGGCTCCTCCTCGTAGCCTAACTTCTCATCTAACTGAATGGTGTTGAAATTAACCACATGCGAGAAGTCGGCGTAATACCTCCGAAGCATGGATACGTGAAAAGCTGGATGAACTATTGATAAGGCTGGAGGTAAAGCAAGCTCATAGGCAACCTCTCCGATTCGCCTCAACACCTCGAAAGGGCCTATAAACCTGGGACCCAAGTTTCCCTTCTTCCCAAATCTCATGACGCCCTTCATTGGAGAAACCTTCAACATAACCTTATCTCCCTCCATAAATGCTATATTACGTACCCGCTGATCTGCGTAGCTTTTCTATCTAGACTGAGCTGTGCGGAGCCTCTCCTGAATAACCTTCACCTTCTCCAAGGCATCTCTCACCAAGTCTGTGCCATATAACTTGGCCTCGCCAGGCCCAAACCACCCGATAGGAGAACGATATCGCCGACCATATAAAGCCTCAAATGGAGCCATCTCGATGCTGCACTGATAACTATTATTGTATGTAAACTCCGCCAACGGTAGGAACTGGTCCCCTGACCTCCAAATTCAATCACACAAGTCTTGAGCATATCCTCCAAAATCTGAACTGTACGCTCTGACTGGCCATCAGTCTGAGGGTGAAATGCTGAACTAAGGTCTATCTGAGTACCCATCTCGCTGTGCAAAGCTCTCCAGAAGTTCGAAGTGAACTGAGGACCTCGATCCGTAATGATAGACACCGGTACACCATGCAACCGGACTATCTTCCGAAGGTAAATCCGAGCCAGGCTCTCTGTAGCATAAGTAGTAGCCACGGGAATGAAATGCGCTGATTTGGTCAATCTATCCACAATGACCCAAACCGCGTCAACCTTCCGCAAAGTCCGAGGCAACCCAACCACGAAGTCCATGGTGATGCGCTCCCATTTTCACTCAGGAATGGGCACCTGCTGGAACAAGCCTCCTCGCCTCTGATGCTCATACTTAACCAGCTGACATTTAGACACATGGCCACATACTAAATAATATCCTTCTTCATCCGCCTCCACCAGAAATGCTGCTTCAAATCACGATACATCTTCGTCGCTCCTGGATGAACTGAATACCGAGAACTGTGCGCCTCTGCCTGAATCTTCTCCCTCAGGCCATCAACATCAGGAACACACAATCGGCCCTGGAGTCTCAGAACCCCATCCTCGCATAAGGTAACCTCTTTGGCCCTGCCTTGGACCACCGTATCCCGAAGCTCTGCCAGACGTGGATCATCAAACTATCGAGCCTTAATATCTCACAATAATGAAGACTGAGCAACCACATGAGCCAGAACTCGACGAGGCTCTGAAAGATCCAATCTCACCAGGCGATTGGCCAAGGACTGAATGTCCAAGGCGAAAGGTCTCTCATCCGCTGCAATGTAGGCCAAACTACCAATACTCGCTGCTCGCCTGCTCAAAGCATCTGCTACTACATTCGCCTTGCCTGGGTGATACAAAATAGTGAGATCATAGTCCTTTAACAACTCAAGCCATCTTCGCTGCCTCAAATTAAGGTCCCTCTGCTTAAGCAAGTACTGCAGGCTGCGGTGGTCAGTATAGACCTCACAAGATACACCATACAAATAATGCCGCCATATTTTAAAAGCATGAACTATCGCTGCCAACTCCAAGTCGTGCACCGGGTAATTCTTTTCATGAACCTTCAGCAGGCGCAAAGCATAAGCAATAACCCTGCCATTCTGCATCAACACACATCCCAACCCGATGCGTGGGGCATCACAATATACAGTATACACCCCTGACTCAGAAGGCAATGAAAGAACTAGTGCTGACGTCAATGCTAACTTGAGCTTCTGAAAGCTCGCCTCACAATCATCGGACCATCAAAATGGGGCATTCTTATGAGTCAATCTAGTCAATGGGGCGGCAATAGAAAAGAACCCCTCCACGAATCGACGGTAATAACCTGCTAAACCCAGAAAACTCCTGAGCTCTGAAGCTGAAGTGGGATGTGGCCAACTCTGAACTGGCTCAATCTTCTACGGATCAGCCTTGATACCCTCTCCGGACACCACGTGCCACAAAAATTCCATAGACTCCAACCAGAACTCGCACTTGGAGAACTTAGCATATAGCGTCTGTTCTCGCAAGGTCTGAAGCACAACTTTCAAATACTGCTCGTGCCCAACCAAGCTCCGTGAGTAGATCAATATATCATCAATGAAAACAATAACGAAGGATTTGATATACAGCCTGAATACCCTATTCATCAAGTCCATAGATGCTGTTGGGGCATTAGTCAAGACAAAGGACATCAATAGAAACTCATAATGGCCATATCTGGTGCGAAAAGCAGTCTTCGGAATATCAGAAGCCCGAATCTTCGGCTGGTGATAACCCGATATCAGATCTATCTTAGAAAACACTCGAGCCCCTTGAAATTGGTCAAGCATATCATCAACGTGCGACAGAGGATACTTGTTCTTGATGGTCACTTTATTCAGCTGGCGGTAATCAATGCACATCTGCATGGACCCATCCTTCTTCTTTACAAATAAGACTGGAGCACCCCATAGCGACACACTCGGCCTGATAAACCCCTTGGCCAACAACTCCTCAAGCTGCTCCTTCAACTGTTTTCGCTCCTTAGGTTCCATACGATACATGGGAATATAGATAGGCTGAGTATCTAGAGCCAAATCAATGCAGAAATCTATATCTCGATCTGGAGGCATGCCTGGAAGGTATGAAGGAAACACATCTGGAAATCTCGAACGACAGGCACTGAATCGATGGTAGGAGACTCGGCGGTGGTGTCCTGCACATAAGCAAAGTAGGCTAAAAACCCCTTCTCGACCATATGCCGATCTATCAGAAAGGAAATAACCCGGCTGAAGGCACTAACTGAAGAACCCCTCCACTCTAACCTCAGCAACTCAGGCATGGCTAATGTAACTGTCTTGGCATGGCAATCCAATACAACATGATAAGGAGATAGCCAATCCATGCCCAAAATAACCTCTAAATCAACCATATCATGCAATAACAGGTCGTCTCTGGTCTCAAGCCCACAGAAAGCAATCACACAAGATAGTAGACCCGGTCTACCACTACGGAGTCTCCCACAGGAGTGGACACACACAAGGGAGAACCCAAAGACTCATGATGAATATCAAGGAAATGAGAAAATAATACTGAAACATATGAATAGGTGGATCCTGGATCTAATAGCATTGAAGCCTCTCTACCACAAACTAAGATGATACCTGTAATCACGGCGTCTGACCTGGATGGAATATCATAGAATCTGGCTGAAGCACCTGATGAATGAGCTCCCCCAGAACGAGCTGGAGCTGACTGACCCCCTTTTGACTGGCCTTCTCTTCTAGGACGGCCCCTACCAACCTGACCCCCACCCCTAGGTGGTCGTGCTTCAGGTGCTGAAATCATAGGCTGGTGACTCTGCTGCACGGCCTGCCCAGATACCTGGGACACTACCTGATCATGTGGCCAACCTCCCCACACTCAAAACAACCTCTAGGCGTCGTAGCGTGCTATCCTGAAGAAGAAGAAAAACCCTGAATAGCCGGAGGGCGGTAAGAATCATCTGGCATGGAACTGAGATAGGAACCGAAGGATCTCTAACGGCTGGAGTAACCGCTGGGTGCACTATGGATAGCTGGAGGATGATAAGAGCGCTCTGACATGGCACAAAACTGAGGCGTTGCTGGAACAACCCTAAGAGGTAGTGGAGGTGCTAAATAGGAAGGCCTGCTGAACTGACTACCTCCGAACTGACCCCTGCCCCTGGCTGGAGCACCGCTGAAGTCACCTGCAAACCTGGCCCTATTGTCCTGCTGACCCTGCTCCCTACTCCTCGCACGGTAACCCTCAATCCGTCAAGCTATATCGACTACAAGCTGGTAGGGGGTACCTATCTCAACCTCTCTGGCCATGGAGGTCCTGATGCCTGGATGTAAGCCTGCCACGAATCGTAAGACTCTCTCTGGATCAGTGGGCAATATCATGAGAGAATGGCGAGATAACACTGAAAACCTCGCCTCATAATCCGTCACAGACATCTGTCCCTGCTCCATCCTCTCAAACTGGCCCCGAAGCTCCTCCCTCTCAGAAGGCGGGATGTACCTATCCAAGAATAGCTGGGTGAACTGACCCCAAGTGACAGGAGGAGAATACGCTGGCCTACTAAGAATATATGACTGCCACCAACATCGAGCTCTACCCTCAAGCTGAAATGTGGTGAAGTCTACCCAATGTGACTCTAATATCCTTATATTCTGCAGTCTGTCCTTGCACCTGTCAATGAAATCCTGGGCATCCTCACCCCTCTCACCCCCGAAGACTGGAGGGCGAAGCCGAGTCCATCTATCTAGCATCTTCTGCTGGTCACCCTCTGCGACTGGCCTGGGATCTGGTTGTGCTACTATAGGCCGAACTCCACGCACAGGCGGTGTACCTGGAGTGTGATGTGCTGCTTCATGTCCGGTGGCCTGAGCGGTAGGGGTTTGAACTCCTCCTCCTGCCTGGGAAGTAATAGGGTCTGCCGGAAGTACGCCTACCTGGGACACAGTGTCTATAATATCAACATGCGGCCCATAACCTCTTGGAAGCCCGACCCCGTCATAAAATCCGCTGGAGCAGGAGCAACTGGAGGCAATGCATCTTGCTCCTCGATAATAGGATCCTCAAGCGGTGCAACTGATACAGCTCTGGGACGCCCTCGTCCCCTACCTCAAACATGAGCCCCTCTCCTGCCCCTACCACGACCTCGAGCTGCGGGGGTAGCGGCCTCCCCTGGATCAGGAACATGAGCAACACGCGTCCTCACCATCTGTGAGAGAGTAGAAGATCAAATTTGAGTACATCATAGATTGCACGATAGGATCTGAACAAGGAGGAGTTTCTTAAGACCCTATAGCCTCCTGAAGATAAGTACAGACGTCTCCGTACCGATCCGCAAGACTCTAGTGGGTTTGCCCGTGACTCATGAGACTACGTGCACCTAAGGCTCTGATACCACGTTGTCACGACCCAAATCTCGATTCAGGTCGCGATGGCGCCCAACAGCGAGGTTAGGCCAGCCAATATAGAAACACTAAGTCTTACCATCCCTAGTTGCGCAAATTTCATCTTTTAACCAATTTTAAACAGATATAAACATGATAATGGCGAGTGATGTGAAATAAAACTACAAGTGCATAAAACCAACCAATAGGGATGTCGCATAACATATGTACAACCAACAACCCAAAATATACACTACGTGTGTGCCAGGAAGTAGTGTCACGAGTGTCACGGGCAACTACTGTATATACAATGACTAAAATATATAAAGAGTCTCAGTGTGAATGAAATAGACAGAGAATATGACAAAAGAAAACTTCAGGGTGCTGCCAGGAAGTTGCCAAGAGGAGCAGCTCACCGTGAAGTATAGTCAGCCAGTCAATACCTAGCTCCGGCCAGATAATCCGAAATACCAGCCCTCGGACCTGTACTGTCAAGTACAGAAGAAAAGAAAGTGCAGCATGAGTACATATATAAATATGTACCCAGTGAATATCCCGTCTAATCTCGAAGAAGTAGTGACGAGAGGTCGACTCGATACTCACTAAGGTCCAACAGTAATAATGTAAAGCAGGATGTAAGGAAAACAGTAGACATGTAATCAATGCACCCCAATTGTAAAAAGAATACAGAGTTTCCAAATAAATATCGAAAGCGGTATCAACTTCCCTGTCTCTCCTCCCATCCACCCGTCACGTCATAAATCAGGAATTCGGCACCAAAACAGTCATGCGCACATAAGTGTAAAGCAACCGGCTAGAGTCAAGAGGAAGAATAGCTATGCACTGCCGGGGATCGACCGACCCGTACTATGAGTGCATGCTTATAAAGTAATCATATCAAGAAGAGCTATGCACTGCCGGGGATCGACCGGCCCGTACAATGAGTGCATGCTTACCAAGAGTCCAACTACGCACTGCCAGGGATCGACCGACCCGTATCATAAGTGCGTCTATCAATGTTATCATACCGTATAATAATGTAACTTCGTCCATGCACTGACGGGGATCGACCGGCCCGTACCATAAGTGCATTCTCAAATAAATCCCTGTGCACTGCCGGGGATCGACCAGCCCGTACCGTGAGTGCACTACAAATCCGCTGTGGCGCACGACCCACTCCTGTAAGAGTGAAGGAAACCATATGCCGCTCGCGAAATGTAAATTACGAGGCGGCTATCATGCAAACACAAATGTAAAGTGAAATTCATCACAATCCTTCCCAATTATTAAGTAAATGAAAGCTCAGGGAGACAGTAGTATATCAAGCATGAATTTAAGCATATACTTCAATTTAAAGCAGAATACATGGCATGCTGTGGTCCTACACTACCCGGACATAACAATAGTAGTCTCTACGTATGGACTCTCGTCACAAGGTACGCACGTAGCCCCCAGATACAAACATACATCACATAGAACACCCATGGGGACAATTTACCTCTTACAAGGTTAGAAAGGAGACTCACCTCGTGACGATATCACCCCTCGGGTCAAGGATGCGCCCGAATCTCCGAAATCTACTCTCGACGGCTCAAAACTAGCCAAACATGGTATAATTGAATCAATTTCAGTTCCAAGAAGGATAATTAACAAGAAATCCTAAAATTAAACATTCTTGAAGGTTTTTGGAATTTCGAACCCGGGCCCACACGTTCGGATTTCGAATATTCTTGAAGGAATCAATTACCCGGAGTCTAAGGATCCTAATTATGCAAGTCCTTGCTAGAATTCATGGCAAAAATGAGTAATTCATAATTTCCCAAAATCCCTAAATTTCTATCAATTTCTATGAATATTTAGGATAGTTAGAAGGGAATTTCATTAGGAATTGATGTTAAAACAATGAAAACTAAGGAATTAACTTACATTGATGGCTATGGTGGAACACCGTCTTGAATTGCTCTCAAAACCTTGAGGAGGAAGATGACAATGGAGGAAAAATGGGTTGGGTCCCGTATTAAAATACACTGCCCAGCTGCTTGTACTATGCGATCGCAGCTGGGCCAGTGCATTCGCACAGGGCAATTGGCCAGGGCCCTCAAGAAGCACAGTGCAATCACAGAGAGTAGCAGGTAGGGGGGTTAGGCAGCCTTGTGCGATCGCGGGGGTAAGGGCTATGATCGCGGAGAACAAAAGGGCCAGTCAAGACATACCCTTTGCGATCGCGGATAGACCTGTGCGATCGCACATGTCATTTTCCTACCCCAGGTCCAACCTCTTGTGCGATTGCAGCTGATTGCCTGCAAACGCACAGAAGAAAACCAGAAAGAAAAATTCTGGTGTTTTGGAATTAACTCCGAGGGGTTCGAAACTCACCTGAGCCCCTCGGGACCCCGTTCAAAGACACTAACAAGTATGTATTCATGATACGGACTCGCTCGAACTTCCGGAGCATGAAAAACAATACCGAAACATAAAATTCAACCCCAAAACCAAATTGAATCAACCTAAGAACTTAAGAAATTCTAGAATTCACTTCAATGCACCGAACGAGTCTATACTACTCGGAATGACTTCAAATTTGGCAGACAAGTCACAAATGACATAACGGAACTATTCCTGGTCTCGGAATTGCATTCGGACCTCGGTAGCATAAAATCACATTCCAAGCCAAATTTCAAGTTCTATGAAAATTCTCAAAACTTCACTAACTCTAAATTTCCCATTTTGATCAGAAACCTGTCAAATCNTTTTTCTACGGACCTTTCGGGACTGCCAGATCACGGATCCGGGTCCGTTTACCAAAAATATTGACAAAAGTCAACTTTATTTAATTAATTATCATAAATTCAACTCTTTATCAAGTTTCCACATAAAGGCTTCCCGGCTACGCGCCCGGGCTACGCACGCACATTGAGGTGAGATTGACGGAGGCTTTCGGGCCCTCGGAACACAGTCATAATTAAATTTACATAAGATGACCTTTTGGGTCATCACAATCTCCCCCTCTAAAACAAACGTTCGTCCTCGAACGGACGTCGCATCGTACCTGAAGTGCTGAATAGCTGTGGATACCTGCTCCGCATGTCCTCCTCGGACTCCCAGGTCAACTCATCGACTGGTTGGCCCCTCCACTGGACCTTAACCGTAGAAACTATCTTGGACCTCAACTGGCGGTCCTGCCTATCAATAATAGCAACTGGCTCCTCCTCGTAGCGCAACTTCTAATCTAACTGAATGGTGCTGAAATCAACCACATGCGAGAAGTCGGCGTGATACCTCCGAAGCATGGATACGTGAAAATCTGGATGAACTCCTGATAAGGCTGGAGGTAAAGCAAGCTCATAGGCAACCTCTCCGATCCGCCTCAATACCTCAAAAGGGCCTATAAACCAGGGACTCAACTTGCCCTTCTTCCCAAATCTCATGATGCCCTTCATCGGAGAAACCTTCAACATAACCTTATCTCCCTCCATAAATGCTATATCACGTGCC
>ML249053.1:25423-38697 GCA_005239495.1 Nicotiana undulata
GACGTCGCATCGTACCTGAAGTGCTGAATAGCTGTGGATACCTGCTCCGCATGTCCTCCTCGGACTCCCAGGTCAACTCATCGACTGGTTGGCCCCTCCACTGGACCTTAACCGTAGAAACTATCTTGGACCTCAACTGGCGGTCCTGCCTATCAATAATAGCAACTGGCTCCTCCTCGTAGCGCAACTTCTAATCTAACTGAATGGTGCTGAAATCAACCACATGCGAGAAGTCGGCGTGATACCTCCGAAGCATGGATACGTGAAAATCTGGATGAACTCCTGATAAGGCTGGAGGTAAAGCAAGCTCATAGGCAACCTCTCCGATCCGCCTCAATACCTCAAAAGGGCCTATAAACCAGGGACTCAACTTGCCCTTCTTCCCAAATCTCATGATGCCCTTCATCGGAGAAACCTTCAACATAACCTTATCTCCCTCCATAAATGCTATATCACGTGCCTGATAATCTGCGTAGCTTTTCTGTCTAGACTTAGCTGTGCGGAGCCTATCTTGAATTACCTTCACCTTCTCCAAGGCATCTCTCACCAAGTCTGTGCCATATAACTTGGCCTCGCCAGGCTCAAACCACCCGATAGGAGAACGACATCGCCGACCATATAAACTCTCAAATGGAGCCATCTCGATGCTGGACTGATAACTGTTATTATATGCAAACTCCGCCTACAGTAGGAACTGGTCCCACTGACCTCCAAAGTGAATCACAAAAGCCCTGAGCATATCCTCCAAAATCTGAATTGTACGCTCTAACTGGCCGTCAGTCTGAGGGCGAAATGCTGAACTGAGGTCTATCTGAGTACCCGTCTCGCTTCTCCAGAAGTGCAAAGTGAACTGAGGACCTCAAACCGTAATGATAGACATCGGTACACCATGCAACCGGACTATCTCTCGAAGGTAAATCTGAGCCAGCCTCTCTGTAGCATAAGTAGTAGCCACGGGAATGAAATGCGCTGATTTGGTCAATCTATCCACAATGACCCAAACCGCGTCAACCTTCCGCAAAGTCCGAGGCAACCCAACCACGAAGTCCATGGTGATGCGCTCCCATTTCCACTCAGGAATGGGCATCTGCCGGAACAAGCCTCCTGGCCTCTGATGCTCGTACTTAACCTGCTGACAATTTAGACACCTGGCCACATACTGAATAATATCCTTCATCATCAACCTCCACCAGAAATGCTGCTTCAAATCACGATACATCTTTGTCGCTCCTGGATGAACTGAATACCGAGAACTGTGCGCCTCTGCTAGAATCTTCTCCCTGAGCCATCAACATCAGGAACACACAATCGGCCCTGGAGTCTCAGAACCCCATCCTCGCCTAAGGTAACCTCATTGGCCCTGCCCTGGACCACCGTATCCTGAAGCTCTGCCAGATGTGGATCATCAATTTGTCGAGCCTTAATCTCTCCCAATAATGAAGACTGAGCAACCACACAAGCCAGAATTCGACGAGGCTCTGATAGGTCCAATCTCCCCAGGCGATTGGCCAAGGATTGAATATCCAAGGCTAAAGGTCTCTCCTCCGCTACAATGTAGGCCAAACTACCCATACTCGCTGCTCGCCTGCTCAAAGCATCTGCTACTACATTTGCCTTGCCTGGGTGATACAGAAGAGTGAGATCATAGTCCTTTAACAACTCAAGCCATCTCCGATGCCTCAAATTAAGGTCCCTCTGTTTAAGCTAGTACTGCAGACTGCGGTGGTCAGTACAGACCCCACAAGATACACCATACAAATAATGCCGCCATATCTGCAAAGCATGAACTATCACTGCCAACTCCAAGTCATGCACCGGGTAATTCTTTTCATGAACCTTCAGCTGGCGCAAAGCATAAGCAATAACCCTGCCATTCTGCATCAACACACATCCCAACCCGACGGGTGAGGCGTCACAATATACAGTATACACCTTTGACTCAGAAAGAAATGAAAGAACTAGTGCTGACGTCAATGCTGACTTGATCTTTTGAAAGCTCGCCTCACAATCATCGGACCATCGAAACGGGGCATTCTTCTGAGTCAATCTAGTCAATGGAGCCGCAATAGAAGAGAACCCCTCCACGAATCGACGGCAATAACCTGCTAAACCCAGAAAACTCCTGAGCTCTGAAGCTGAAGTGGGACGTGGCCAACTCTGAACTCCCTCAATCTTCTACGGATCAACCTTGATACCCTCTCCGGACACCACGTGCCCCAAATATGCCAGAGACTCCAACCAGAACTCGCACTTGGAGAACTTAGCATATAGCCTCTGTTCTAGCAAGGTCTGAAGCACAACTCTCAAATGCACCTCGTGCTCAACCAAGCTCCGTGAGTAGATCAATAAACCATCAATGAAAACAATAACGAAGGAATCTATATACGGCCTGAATACCCTATTCATCGAGTCCATAGATGTTGCTGGGGCATTAGTCAAGCCAAAGGACATCACTAGAAACTCATAATGGCCATATCTGGTTCGAAAAGTAGTCTTCGAAATATCAGAAGCCCGAATCTTCAGCTCGTGATAACCCGATATCAGATCTATCTTAGAAAACACTCGAGGCCCCTGCAACTGGTCAAACAAATCATCAATGCGCGGTAGAGGATACTTGTTCTTGATGGTCACTTTATTCAGCTGGCGGTAATCAATGCACATCTGCATGGACCCATCCTTCTTCTTTACAAATAAGACTGGAGCACCCCACATCGACACACTCAGCATGATAAACCCCTTGGCCAACAACTCCTCAAGCTGATCCTTCAACTCTTTTAGCTCCTTAGGTGCCATATGATACAGGGGAATAGAGATAGGCTGAGTATTTCGAGCCAAATCAATGCAGAAATCTATATCTCGATCTGGAGGCATGCCTGGAAGGTCTGAAGGAAACACATCCAAAAATCTCGAACAACAGGCACTGAATCGAGGGTAGGAGACTCGGCGGTGGTGTCCCGCACAAAAGCAAAGTAGGCTAAAAACCCCTTCTCGACCATATGTCGAGCTTTCATAAAGGAAATGACCCGGCTGAAGGCACTAACTAAAGAACCCCTCCACTCTAACCTCGGCAACTCAGGCATGGCTAATGTAACTGGCTTGGCATGGCAATCCAATATAGCATGATAAGGAGATAGCCAATCCATGCCCAAAATAACCTCTAAATAAACCATATCAAGCAATAACAGGTCGGCTCTGGTCTCAAGCCTACATAAAGCAATCACACAAGATCAGTAGACCCGATATACCACTACGGAGTCTCCTGCAGGAGTGGACACATACAAGGGAGAACCCAAAGACTCACGAGGAACATCTAGGAAATGAGCAAATAATATTGAAACATATGAATAGGTGGATCCTGGATCTAATAGCATTGAAGCCTCTCTACCACAAACTGAGATGATACCTGTAATCACGGCGTCGTGAGGCCATTGCGTCTGATGTGGACGGAATAACATAGAATCTGGCTAAAGCACCCGATGACTGAGCTCCCGCAGAACGAGCTGGAGCTGACTGACCCCCTCTTGACTGGCCTCCCCCTCTAGGACGGCCCCTGCCAACCTGATCCCCACCCCTAGGTGGTCGTGCTGCAGGTGCTGAAATCATAGGCTGGTGACTCTGCTGCACGGCCTTGCCCCGATACCTGGGACACTGCCTGATCATGTGGCCAAGCTACCCACACTTGAAACAACCTCTAGGCGTCGTAGCGTGCTGTCCTGAAGAAGAAGAAACACCTTGAATAGTCGGAGGGCGGTAAGAATCATCTGGCATGGCACTGAGATATGAACCAGAGGATCTCTGACGGCTAGAGTAACCGCTGGGTGCACTCTGGATAGCTGGAGGATGATAAGAGCGCTCTGGCATGGCACTAAACTGAGGCGTGGCTGGCACAACCCTAAGAGGTAGTGGAGGTTCTGAATAGGAAGGCCTGCTGAACTGGCTACCTCCGAACTTACCCCTGCCCCTGGCTGGAGCACCCCTGAAGTCACTTGCAAACCTGGCCCTCTTGTCCTGCTGACCCTGCTCCCTACTCCTCGCACGGTAACCCTCAATCCGTTGAGCTATCTCGACTACAAGCTGGTAGGGGGTACCCATCTCAACTTCTCTGGCCATGGAGGTCCTGATGCCTGGATGTAAGCCTGCCACGAACCGTCAGACTCTCTCTGCATCAGTGGGAAATATCATGAGAGCATGGCGAGATAACTCTGCAAAACCTTGCCTCATAATCCGTCACAGACATCTGTCCCTGCTCCGACCTCTAAAACTGGCCCCGAAGCTCCTCTCTCTCAGAATGCGGGATGTACCTATCCAAGAATAGCTGGGTGAACTGAACCCAAGTGACAGGAGGAGAATCCGCTGGCCTACTAAGAACATATGACTGCCACCAACAGCGAGCTCTACCCTCAAGCTTAAATGTGGTGAAGTCTACCCCATGTGACTCTAATATCCTCATACTGTGCAGTTTGTCCCTGCACCTGTCAATGAAATCCTGGGCATCCTCACCCCTCTCACCCCCGAAGACTGGAGGGCGAAGCCGGGACCATCAATCCAGCATCTTCTGCTGGTCACCCTCTGCGACTGGCCTGGGATCTGGCTGTGCTACTATAGGCTGAACTCAACCCAAGGGAGATTTACCCGGAGTGTGATGTGCTGCTGCCTGTCCGGTGGCCTGAGCGGTAGGGGTCTGAACTCCCCCTCCCGCCTGGGAAGTAGCAGGGTCTGCCGGAAGTACGCCTGCCAGGGACATAGTGTCCATAAATATCAACATGCGGCCCATGACCTCCTCGAAGCCTGGCGCCATCATAAAAGCCTCTAGAGCAGGAGGAACTGGAGGCAACTCATCATACTCCTCGATAATAGAATCCTCACGCGGTGCAACTGGTAAAGCTCTAGGACGCCCTCGTCCCCTACCTCGAATATGAGCCCTACCCCTTCCCCCACCACGACCTCGAGCGGCGGGGGTAGCGGCCTCCCCTGGATCAGGAACATGAGAAACACGCGTCCTCACCATCTGTGAGAGAGTAGAAGATCAAATTTGAGTACACTATAGATTGCACGATAGGATCTGAACAAGGAGGAGTTTCTTAACACCCTATAGCCTCCTCAAGATAAGTACAGACGGCCCGTACGAGTGCACTATAAATCCGATGTGGCGCACGGCCCACTCCTCTAAGAGTGAAGGAAACCATATGCCTCTCGCGGAATGTAAATTACGAGGCGGCTATCATGCACACACATATGTAAAGTTCAATTCATCACAATCCTTCCCAATTATTAAGTAAATGAAAGCTCAGGGAGACAGTAGTATATCAAGCATGCATTTAAGCATATACTTCAATTTAAAGTAGAATACATGGCATGCTGTGTTCCTACACTACCCGGACATAACAATAGTAGTCACTACGTACGGACTCTCGTCACAAGGTACGCACGTAGCCCCCAAATAATAACATACAACACTTAGAACACCTATGGGGACAATATCCCGCCTACAAGGTTAGAAAGGAGACTCATCTCGTGACGATATCACCCCTCGAATCAAGGATGCGCCCGAATCTCCGAAATATACTCTCGACAGCTCACAACTAGCCAAACATGGTATAATTGAATCAATTTCAGTTCCAAGAAGGAGAGTTAACAAGAAATCCTAAAACTAAGCATTCTTGAAGGTTTTTGGAATTTTGACCACGGTCCCACACGTTCGGATTTCGAATATTCTTGAATGAATCAATTACTCGGAGTCTAAGGATCATAATTATGCAAGTCCTTGCTAGAATTCATGGCAAAAATGAGTAATTCATAATTTCCCAAAATCCCAAAATTTCTATCAATTTCTATGAATTTTTTGGATAATTAGAAGGGAATTTCATTAGGAATTGATGTTAAAATCATGAAAACTAAGGAATTAACTTACCTTGATGACTATGGTGGAACACCGTCTTGAATTGCTCTCAAAACCTTGAGGAGGAAGATGATAATGGAAGAAAAATGGGTTGGGTCCCGTATAAAAATACACTGCCTAGCTGCTTGTACTATGCGATCGCAGCTGGGCTAGTGCGTTCGCACAGGGCAATTGCCCAGGGCCCTCAAGAAGCACAGTGCACTCGCAGCTGAAGGCTGGCGATCACAAAGAGTAGCAGGCAGGGGGAGGGGGGGGGGAGGCAGCCTTGTGNCTACAAACGCACAGAAGAAAACCAGATAGAAAACTTCTGGTGTTTTGGAATTAACTCCGAGGGGTCCGAAACTCACCCGAGCCCCTCGGAACCCCGTTCAAAGACACCAACAAGTTCTTATTCATGTTACGGACTCGCTCGAACTTCCGGAACATGAAAAACCACAACGAAACTTAAAATTCAACCCCAAAACCAAATTGAATCAACCTAAGAACTTAAGAAATTCTAGAATTCACTTCAATGCACCGAACGAGTCTATACTACTTGGAATGACTTTAAAGTTTACAGACAAGTCACAAATGACATAACAAAACTATTCCCGATCTCAGAATTGCATTCGGACCTCGGTAGCATAAAATCACATTCCAAGCCAAATTTCTAGTTCTATGAAAATTCTCAAAACTTCACTAACTCTAAATTTCCCATTTTGATCCGAAACCCGTCAAATCAAGTCTGTTTCTTACCAAATTTCACAGATAACTTAAATAACACATATTGAACCTGTTCCGGGCTCCGGACCCATAATACCATCCTGGCAGCACAGGTTTCACATCAAGGTTCATTTTCATAAGCCTTTATTATTTTCAGAAAACGATTTTCTTTAAAAATTCATTTCTCGGACTTGGGTCCTCGGAATTCAATTCCGGGCATACGCCCAAGTCCCATAATTTTCTACGGATCTTCTGAGGCCGTCAGATCACGGATCCGGGTGCGTTTACCAAATATGTTGACCAAAGTCAACTTTATTGAATTAATTATCATAAATTCAACTCTTTATCAAGTTTCCACATAAAGGCTTCCTGGCTACGCGCCCGGGTTATGCACGCACATCGAGGTGAGATTGACGGAGGCTTTCAGGGCCTCGGAACACAGTCATAATTAAATTTACATAAGATGACCTTTTGGGTCATCACATATAAGCTATGATTATGAAAATGCAGTAATAATGCCTTATAACAGTCTTATCACTTGTTACAGTTATTAACTGTGATCATGGCTTGCAAAATGAGTAAAGTAGACATGATGAAAAATAAAAGAACCTAAGCAGGATTTATAATGCATGAGATGCATGTCCTAGAGAGGTTATCTATTGCACATGTAAGTGAGAAAACCCTATGAGCATATTTTCTACCCATTACTAGACTAAGCATGCATAGTCCCCCCATATTCACTATCCAAACCCCAATATCTGTTTACAAGTTATTACAAACCAATAATAATGAATTACAGTAGCACAAGGAAAATATGAAGTTACTTCTATAGGGAGCCTTCAATCAGGCCCAATCTTCCAAACTCACTCCTTTCGAGTTTCACAGCCTTAATATGGTCTGGGTGTGACAAATCTCCCTAGGGCCCTCATTGGGTCCCTGGCCAATACCAGCACCCAAACAAATTGCCAAAAGTTGAGACAAGTGCAGTGTGGAATTACCAGCCTTGTGTGTCAGAGTTCAATGAGTACTCAAAGGTACTCAAGGCAGTGCTCACACGAAGGGGGTAGGACTTAATTTCTAAGAGTAGTGTGAAGTGCAAGAAGGAGAGGAAAGTTTGTAGTTTGAAGAAAAGAGTTTACAAAACTGGAGAGTTGTTTTGGAAGATTAGTAATAGAAGTACTAATTACAAAAGTTCAATAGTATAGGATTGTACACAAGGACAATGGGGTAAGGGGACAAGTAGATCACATAATAACAGAGAGATACATAGACTTAAGAAACTCATTTAAGCATGGTTACACAAATCAAAGAGGTTTAGGTGACCAAGAAATGGCCAAGTTTAGACATGATAATAGAAAGTAACAGAATGCAGTTATAACAGGTGAGATTAAGAGCAAATAATAATCATATAATCATGTAAGTCATAAGCAGGATAAGTACTAACAGATAAAAAGGTTCAGGGGGATCAGGAGACACATGATACTGAACAGGAAAGGAAATAGCCTAACAGATGTATACAGGAATAGGCAAGGCCTATGACAAGTATTGATGCAGTCATAAACATGTAAAGAGATAAGCATGACAGGTATTAATAGACAAACAAGAAGTTAGTTACATGTTGAACAGTAGAAGCATAGGTAGAGAACAATTAAGAATATGATAAATTGAAATAGTAATAAACACATTGGTTTGGAACTTTGGAAGTTAATCAGGACATACCAGTGATAAGAGAGCAAAGCAGAATGCAAAAAGTAAAGCGCGAGCACAATATTAGCCTTGGCTTTTAGCCGGCTAATAATAGACAAGAGCAGAGAACAGTAGTAGAGCAAATAGAAAGAGAGAAAGAGCACAAGAGAGAATATAGAATAGTATTGATGTTTGTGTATGCTCGTGTCTAGAAGACCTTCCTAATGAGAGTAGAAGAGGACAATATATATAGTTGTTTGAAAGCAAGGCAAATAAGATAAGAATCAGATTATAGAACCTAGAATCAATTAAAGTAAAAATCAGTCCAAGACTTCCCTTAATTAAGGGAATCACTTCAAATGGTAAAGGGACAAAACAAATTAAGAAAAGAAATCATACATAGCTGGAGTATAACAAATAAGGAAAGACTCCAAACAGTACGGGTATAGCACATGTAATTAGGGCTAGGTTCATAAAGTCCTAATTAAGGAAACAATATTAAGAATCAATTAATAATGTAGTCAAACACACAATAAGACAAGAAAATAATTTAAAGGCCGGCAATCAGTAAAGGATATCACCACAGGAATCACAAGAAATCAGGGATTCACATAAAAGTAGTACTGAGTAAAGGAAATTAATATAAATTTATGTGAATAAACAAAAATAAACATAGTATAGGCAGGACGAAATAAATCAGAAACATTAATAAGCTCAATGGGGTAAAAAAATCACAGGAACTTGAAACATATTCATGAGAAACAGATATACAGAAAAATCGAATGAACAAATCAGCAAAGACGAACTCAGAACCCAAGAATAAAGCCAAACAATTAGAGGTATCTAATATAACTAATTAGGTTAAAAGGAAGTTTAGCAAATCGATTAAACACATAAGAATCAAGGAATAATACTAAGAAAATCAGTGAAAATCGTTTTGAAGACAGCTTTCAGAAACCCTAGTTTTAAAATTGAAAGATCGTTTAAAGATGAAGGTTTTTCAGAGAAAACATGTAAAGACGCTTAGTAACATCATAGATCCAAAGCAGATATAGAGGAAATCGAAGAGACATAGGGCTAGGGTTTCGTGGGAAATAGAACTGTCAAAGAACCTGGCATGAAAACTCGAAGGCAGCGGTGGTTATGGCACTATCGAGTCAAACCCCGCTGGAGAAAGGCCGGAAACAACCAAGGAAGGAGCTACGGTGGCCGTCTGGCATGGTCGAAACCCTTCATGGGTCTCAGAGGTGAAGAGAACCGGAGAGATGAGGCGTCAAGGCGACTGGTGGTCGAAAGGGGAGAGGTTGGAGGTGGCCGGAGACAGGCTGAGGGCCATCGCAGAAAGGAGGTGAACCAGAAGGTTCTAGAGAGAAGGAGGAGGGAAAGATACGAGTAGACAAAGAGACGGTTCTCGAAGAGTGGGGGGTCAGGGGGGGGGGGGGGTTTGGGGGTAATTTTGGTAAGNGGGGGGTCGTTTGGGGTTAATTTAGGTAAGAAAATATCTGGGCCATTGATCTCATTTGATCAACGTCTCAGATCGAGTGGAGGTTGGGCCGGGTTAAATTTGAATTGCGCTGGGTAGTTTAGGGGTCTGATGGGTTGGGTAATTGGGTTTTAAAATGTGGTTAGCATTTAAATAAAATAGGGCTAGATGTTAAATACCCAATAAAATAGATAATTAATTAGTTAAAATATCTAATAATTATGAAAAGATGAAATTAAGTTTAATAGGTAAAATTACAGTAATTAACCAATATTAAGTGTAATAAATGCATTAGTTTCGAATTAAAATAATACAAAATGTCCAATTGGGCCATAACTGCAAAATTGTTGTAATTGAAATTAAATAAGACCCAATTAGCTAATTTGTGAAATAATTGGATTTTAATAGATAAAAAATGATTATAAGCAACATACTGAGCTAGAAAATATTTTTGAAATTATTTAGAGCATAATTTATGAATTATTTAAATATGAAATATTTAAAAGAAACAGGAAAATAACTTAATAAAAATATGAAAAACAGGGAAAAATACTTATTATTACGAAGAGTAATTTAGAAAGCTTATATGCAAATTTGTAAATAGTTTGAGAAAAAATTGGGTATCAACAATAAGTATGTACAAGAGTTTACCGATAAACTTGAAAATCGCATATAACACAAAGAGAAAACAAATACAATAGTTTGAGGATCACACAAGTTGTCACAAAAGATGTTCATACAAGGCTACCCTTCCACCCCCAACTAAAGATCATGTATTTTCATCAATGCATAAGAAATGTAAAACAGAGTTAGGGGCTCAATGGGGCGCACTAAGCGCTATGGGAGTCAGTGGTTTGCTGGGTGTCAGAGGGGTCAATGATCGCTAATGGAACTGGGTCTGCCAAAGTCCTAGCTGGAGGTATGACTGCCATTGGTGGTGGAGAAGCTGCTAAAGACTCAGCTGGCATGGTGACTGCTGCTATAGGTGGAAAAGTCTCCAAGTGTCCAGAAGCTGCAGAAGGGGTCTGAGAGCTACTGGCCCCGCCTGCTGACTGCGGAATGGCTGATGATGTGACTGGAGCAGGTCAATCAACTAAAGATCTTAGTATCGCAATCCGCACCTGAGCATCCTCTTCTTCCTCTGCAGCTGCTGTGACGGCAACCCCCTTGACCTTCTCCTGAGGGCCCTCATCATCATCTGACCATGAGTCAATAGGTTTCTCGTCAGTCTCCTCAGCCTCGGACGCTGTAAAATGCCCAGAATCCTCCCTAGAAGGTATAACATCTGGTGCAGAGGGAGGTGGGGGCTGAGAGGCTCCAACAGTCGGGGCTGCCTGGGCTATCATTAGTGTAGAGAAGTCAAGACCTAGCCCAGTCTCAGATGCGCCAGCTCCCTGCTCACCTTCCTTGGGCAGGAAGGAAGATAAATCAAACTCTAGATTCTGTAGCTTGTGGTGCTCAGTCTTCAGTGTAGTCACATCAGCTCGGAGTGTTGGCAGGTCTCGAACCTCACCATGGTCGATATTCTCAATCCTGGCCTCAAGCCCCTTTAGACGACCCTCGTAAGATATGTGATGCTGCTGTAGGGTCGTCACCGATTCCTGAATGGGGGTCAGGGCCTTCCTGATAAGTACCGGGAGGTCCTTCAGAAGCTTGTCTACCTTAGCATTGGTGTGATGAGTTAGGAGACCAAGCCTCGAAAGGACTGGCATTGAAGCAGGTGGCTGAGCACTCGTCTGAGGGGTAGGCTGTGGAGCAGCAGTGGATGTCTCTGCGGTCTGAGGTGCACTAGGAGTCTGGGAGTCGGAGATGTCTGTCTCAGTGGAAACCAGAATCTGGATCTCCGTAGGAAAAACAACTACCTTTATCACCGCAACCAATGTGTGTGATGTCAATGTCCTTTGTCGCTTTCCCATCTTGTCAGAATGTAGCAATGTAGGAACATTGGCATCCTTACAACGGGCGGTGATTAAGTATGGGAAAGGAAATGATGTGTCTTTCTTCCACGCCCGGACCCTTATCTCTTTGGAAATAATTTCACCCACATCAATCGTGATCCCGGTCATAATGCAAGCAATGGGAATAGCTTTCTCAATGCTTATGTCTATTTCATTCCGAGTTGGGATGACAAAACTGAGCCAGAAGCGACCTTCGCGTGTAAGATCTTCCTTGTATATTTTGTGTGCAGGGTCAATCCAGGCTGGGGTACCCTTAGCAATCACTGATGCAACCCAAGCTCGCTCACCATCTTTATTAGCCAAATTTGCCTCATACTCCGCTGTGCTAGGGCACGGGGTTAAATAATGATTATCAATTTCTGTCCTATCACAATATACATCCTTTCCCCGAACTAGAACCGTGTCGCAGAATATTTTATTATGCTTGTGGTGAGCTATTCTGGAGGCCCCATAGGATGCATAGAATTCCTGCACAATTGTTTCATTAAATTCCTCAGGCATCAAAGTGAAGCACTCCCACTTTCTAGCTTTGATTTTCGCTAAAATATGAGGGTACTGTTCCTGAAGGACGTTCAGACTTAACCGCTTCTCTGCCCGGATCTTCCGTTTGGCGAGCCCCTCTCTAAACAGGGCCCTAGATTCAGGGAGTGGGAACCTAAGGATGTAGTCATCACCCTGTTTCCTCCTTGCCTCAACCATTAGATCAACCTCCGGCAAGGTTTCCTCCTCATCAGACTGGGAAGAATGTTCATCAATAAATTGTGGAGGTGCTTGTCGTGAACGTTTTGCCGGTGGAGCTTGACGGCTAGAGGCAGCCCTTTTAGTGGATGAAGTAATATGTTTTTGGCGAGTCATATCTGCAAAGAAAAGATGTGTGAGTGGTGTAGCAGACATTAGGAAAATTTGCAGTCGGAAAATCCAATATGCGACAGGTTGTGCGATCGCATAACCACTATGCGGACTGCAAACCTGTCACAAAGTAACAATGTGTTGTGAAGAGTTGATTGTGTGGTGACTTAATGCGACCGCATATCCATTATGCGGTATGAGACATATCTGCAGTCCGCATATCAACTATGCGGTCGCAGAATTGTCGCATTATGTTGTCTTCCTCACCACACCTAGGGTTTAAAATACGACGATAGATGCGACCGCACAATGAGTTTGCGGACCGCAAAACGCATCATCTTCATAGCTTTACTCACCCCATCAATGGCTATTCTAATTTCACTACCTACCAAGCTGTAGTTACAAGTGCTTCATAAACCCCCCCCCCTCTTTTACAAGCAGACACACATACACAGAGACAAAAAGGGACCCAACCTTGCAACAATCAAAAAGACAAAACAACTACAACGACGTTTGACCTAGACTAAAAGAATTTACAAGGAGTTGAGATGAGAAGAAGTAAACGTACCCGGTGAGGATGAAAATGAAACAATCAATCAATATGGACTCCACGGATATCACCTTTGTTAGCCCGTTCAATTTCAATGTAGCCGTTTCTCTTCTTCTTTTTCTCCCCCCCCCCCCCCCCCCTTCTTTT
>ML249054.1:0-32854 GCA_005239495.1 Nicotiana undulata
GGATCAAAATGTCGAACTATCAGTCAGCACCCCTACACGTGGACAGTGATTTCGGTCATCACGTCAAAAATGATAAAATAGCACCTGGGTACGACGCACCTCTGGTTGGCCACGCTGGAGTTCCAGTTGTAGATCCAATCAACGTCAGCTCACATGTGGCCATCAACGCAAATTTGGTCGTCGATCTAGAGAGCAGCATCCTGAAGGATGTTCGATATTCCTGCTTAAAGCACACATGGTAGCGAAGAGGGCGGGATCAACTTGCGGGTGATTTTTGAAATGTTGCAGGGTCAAGAGGCAGCGATAGCCCAACTCCAAAACTAGAATCACCCATCGAGCAGGACCGAGCCCGAGTCGTCCTAGGAAGTTGTCCACAGGGTCAAATCGGTTTCGAAGATATCGAACGAGAAAGAATCGGGGGCGATCCTGAAATCATTAAGATGATTGAAGAATTGACAAAACGAGTTGAGTCAGGGAAAAGAAGATCGAGGCAAATGACAAGAAGGTGGAAACTTGCAACTCTAGGTTCGATCACATCCAAGGGGCACCGCAAATATTGAAGGATCTGGTTTCCAAAAAGTTCGTGCAAAAACACTTCCCCTCGAGCGCGGCTCCCAAGACGAATCCCAAGAAGTTTCACATTCCTAAGATTCCTAAATACTATGGAACGACCAACCCAAACGAGCATGACACATCTTACACATGTGCTATCAAAGGGAATGATCTAGAGGATGACGAGATCAAATATGTCGTGCTAAAGAAATTCGGGGAGACCCTGTCAAAGGGAGCTACGATATGGTAAAACAATTTACCACCTAATTCTATTGATTCATTTGATATGCTTGTAGATTCTTTTGTAAAGGCACACGCTGGGGCCATCAAGGTTGAAACTCGGAAGTCGGACCTTTTCAAGGTAAGGTAGAAGGACAACGAAGTGCTAAGAGATTTGTCTCTCGATTCTAAATGGAACGAAGGGATCTACCACGGGTTGTCGATAATTGGGCTAGTCAAACTTTCACCCAAGGACTCAATGTTTGAATCTCAGTGGCTTCGCAGCAGTTGAAGTGGAATTTGATAGAATACACATATGTTACCTGGGCGGATGTGCACAATCAGTATCAATCTAAGATCTGGGTCGAAGACGATTAACTTGGGGCTCATTCCGGGTCCGTTTATCCTATTCGACCCGTTGATAGAATCATGAGGCACATTGATCGATAATCAAGGTTGATCAGGGTTCGGTATCAACCATATAATGGAGATCGTAGGAGCAGCGGATCTGAGCAAAATCCTGTACGAAATGAAATGAGGAGTGATCGAGGCCAGAGCTCTCGAGGGCTCATGATAAAGAATGGCTTCGACAGGCCTATCGGACCAAAAAATGCACCACGATTATCAGAATACAACTTTAAAATGGACGCAACCTCCATTGTATCGTCTATTAGATGCATCAAAGATAACAAGTGACCTCGACCTTTACAAATCGATCTAGCCCAAAGAAATCGCAACCAAATGTGGAAATACCATGGCACCCATGGACAAATAACGAAAGATTGTCGATAGTTAAGAGAATAAATAGCCGGGTTATTCAACGACGGACACCTTCGAGCGTTTCTGAGTGAGCGAGCCATGAATCACTTCAGGAACAGGGATCCCAACAAAAAAACGAGTAAGAAGAACCTCAACACGTCATTCATATGATCATCTAAGGAGTCGATGTTCCCCAAGGTCCGATGTTATAATGCACCAAAGTATCAATCACGAGGGAGAAAAGGACTCGAGACTATTTATCGGAAGGAACCTTGTCTTTCGGCGACGAGGATGCAGAAGAAATCATACAGCCCCATAATGATGCACTGGTAATAACTGTACTCATGAATAAAACTCGAGTGAAAGATGTGATAATTGTTCCAGGTAGTTCGGCCAACATCATTCAATCGAGGGTCGTGGAACAACTCGGCCTACAAGACCAAATCGTGCATGTGGCCCGAGTGTTAAACAGATTCAACATAACTTGTGAAACTACTAAGGGAGAAATATTATTGCCGGTGAACGCACCCAAAACCATCCAGGAGACCAAGTTTTATGTGTTCGAAGGGACATGAGATATAACGCCTTGTTCGGGAGACCTTTGATCCACAATATGAGGGTCGTGCCCTCGACCTTTCACCAGGTGTTAAAATTCCCAACACTAGAGGGGATTAAATGATCTACCGGGAGCAACCCGCCGCGAAGGAAAAGTTTACCATCGATTAAGTGATTCCAATATCAACACTCTCATCAACAAAAGAGTCATATTCGTAAGCGAAACAGGAAGCCAAATAACAATCACTAATGCCGTCCTCGACCCAACTGGATAAGCAGGGGGATGACGAAGACGATGATTATGGGGTTCCTCGATACTTTATAGTCCCAAATGACTCTGACGCTACCAAATCAATGGTCAAAGAGTTGAAGCAGGTCATACTGATCGAACATCTGTCTGATCGAAAGGTATACCTAGGCACGGGGTTAACTCTAGAGCTCAGGAAAAAACTTATTCAATTTTTTATAGCTAACATGGATTGTTTTGCTTGGTCTCATCTCGACATGATAGGAATCCCACCAAAGATCACCACTCATAAACTGAGCTTGGACTCAAAATTCCATCCGGTGAAGAAGAAAAGGAGACCTCAGTCCGAGATCAAGCATTCCTTCATCAAAGACGAGGTAACTAAACTCCTTAAAATAGGGTCCATCTGAAAAGTCAAATACCTAAAATGGCTAACAAACATAGTAGTAGTCCCTAAAAAAGGAACAAACTAAGAATGTGTGTGGATTACAAGGATTTAAATAAAGAATTCCCCAAGGACTCTTTTCCTTTGTCTAACATTTATCGCATGATCGATGCCAGGGCCGTCCACGAGATCCTCAGGTTTCTCGATGCCTATTCCGGGTACAACCAAATACAAATGAACCCTGATGATCAGAAAAGACCTCCATCATCATTAAGTATGGAACATACTGCTATAACATAATGCCATTTGGATTAAAAAATGTTGGTGCCAGACAAGTTGGTATCAGAGCACTAGGTTGCCTAGGTCTCACAATTCATGGACAAGCTTGGTAGAGTCTAGGGGATCAGTACAGAGACATTTGTATTTATCTCCCAGAGGCTATAAAGTTAGGAACAAATTTCACTTTTATTCAACTTTGTCCTGAGATTTTGTTTTCTCAATACTGATTGAACTCCCCTATTCTTATTTTCTCGTAGATGGCGAGAACGCATACCAATTCTTCAGCTAAGCAGCAGCCAGAGACTCCAGTAGCAACTCCTACCAGGGGCAGAGGTCGAGCCCGTGCCAGAGGCCGAGGCAGGGACAGGGCTCAGCCTAGGGCCCGAGAAACAAACCCAACCGTGGAGCCTCAGGTAGAGTTCGATGAGGAGGTTCCAGCTCAGACTATTCCTGCCGGACCAGCCTAGGTCCTGGAGGGGTTTACTGCCACCCCGGTGCTTTAGGATGTTGTGGTCCAATTGGTGGGCCTTATGGTGATTGTGGCTCAAACTAGAGCATTTCCCATGGCACCCGTCGTATCTCAGGCTGGAGGAGGAGCCCAGACTCCTGATACTCACACTCTGGAGAAGATGGCTCCCCAGTTTCAGACTCCAGCAGCTCATCCAGTCGGAGTAGTTCAGCCGGTTATGGCGGCACAGCTAGGTGATGGGTCAGTTATGTCTTCCGAGGCTTTGTGGAGATTGGATAGGTTTACTAAGCTCTTTCCAGTCCATTTAAGTGGTTCTACTTCATAGGATCCCCAAGAGTTTCTTGATAGATGTCACGATGTTCTTCGGAACGTGGGTATATTGGAGACCAACGGGGTCGACTTTGCTGCTTTTCAGATGACTGGTTCCGCCAAGAAATGATGGAGGGATTATTTTTTGACCAGACCAGCTGGGTCGCCTGCTCTTACTTGGGACCAGTTCTCACATCTCTTCTTAGAGAAGTTTCTGCCTATCACCTTGAGAGAGGAGCGACGCCGTTAGTTCGAGCGTCTCCAACATGGAGGCATGACTATTACTTAGTATAGGACCCGTTTTGTGGATTTGGCTCGTCATGATATTCTCCTGCTTCCTACTGAGAGAGAGAGAGAGAGAGAGAGAGAGAGAGAGAGAGAGAGAGAGAGAGAGAGGGTGAGGAGGTTTATTGCTCAGATTATTAGATTGCATATGGCTAAGGGGACTAGGAGCGAGTTATTTTTTCCAGGATTCTACCAATGTCGCTAGACGAATCGAGATGGTTCTTGGACAGGGAGGTCAGGGTTCAGACAAGATACCTCTTCATTTCGGTTGATTCAGCGGTGCCTTATCTGGAGCAGGGGTACTTTTAGTAGAGGCCATCCTCCCAGGCCGTTCCATTTAGTGCTTCAGGCATCCCACAGTTATGTGCCCCCTTCTGGGCAGCCAATCTATAGTGCATCACCAGCTCCTATCATTGCACCTCCTATTCATAGTTATTACCGTGGCCAGCCGACCCATTCGGGTTTGTCTCAGTTTCCACAGCCACATTATCGGGATGGATGATTCGAGTGTGATGGTTATGGGCATATCAGGAGGACCTGTCCGAGATAATTGGGTGTCCAGCCATATCATCAGAGTTCCCATACTATGGTTCTGGCACCAGTTGCTGCATCGCTTGCTCATTCAGCCAGAGGCAGGGGTCAAACAATTATAGGTGGGGGCCATACTATTAGAGGTGGAGGTCAGGATGTTAGAGGTGAAGTCCTGCCAGCTAGAGGTCGTCCCAGGGATATGGTTCAGAGTGGTGGGGCCTAGCCCTGATGTTATGCTTTTCTAGCCTGACCTGAGGCTGAGTCATCTGATGTTGTTATTACAGGTATTGTTTCAGTTTGCAGTAGAGATGCTTCTGTTCTATTTGATCCGGGGTCTACTTACTCCTATGTGTCATCTTATTTTGCTTCATATTGGTTGTGCCTCGTGATTCTTTGAGTACCCTTGTATATATGTCCACACATGTGGGGGATGTTATTGTTGTAAATCGTGTATATTGTTTGTGTGTGGTCACTATTGGGGGTCTTGAGACTAGTGTAGATCTTCTGCTTCTCGATATGGTTCATTCGATGTTATATTGGGTATGGATTGGTTGTCACCTTATCACGCTATTTTGTACTGTCACGCCAAGACAGTGACCTTAGCCTTGCCGGGGTTGCCTCGATTAGAGTGGAGGAGGACTCCTGACCATTCTACCAGCAGGTTAATTTCTTATATGAAGGCTTGGCGTGTAGTCGAGAAGGGGTGTTTGGCCTATTTGGCTTATGTTCGTGATTCTGGTGCGGAGGTTCACTCTATGGATTCTATGCCTGTTGTTCGTGAGTTTCCAGAGGTATTTCCTGCAAACCTGTCCAGGATGCCACTTGACAGGGATATTGTTTTTTGTATTTATTTGGCTCCGGGCACTCAGCCCATTTCCATTCCGCCATATCAGATGGCCCCCCAGAGTTCAAAGAAGAAGGATGGGTCTATGAGGATGTGTATAGATTATCGGTAGTTGAACAAAGTCAAAATCAAGAAGAAGTATCCATTGCCGAGGATTGATGATTTATTTTATTGGCTTCAGGGTGCCAAGGTGTTTTCGAAGATTGATTTGTGATCTGGCCACCATCAGTTGAGGATTAGGGCGCCTGATGTCCCTAAGACAGCTTTTCGGACGCAGTTTAGGCACTATGAGTTTCTGGTGATGTCCTTTGGGTTGACCAATGCCCCAACAACATTTATGGAATTGATGAAACGAGTGTTCCGGTCTTATTTGGACTCCTTTGTGATTGTGTTTATTGATGACATCTTGATATACTCCCGAAGTCGGAAGGAGCATGAGCAACACCTTTTAAAAGTGCTCCAGACTCTGAGGGACAGTCGGTTGTATGCTAAATTTTTGAAGTGCGAGTTTTGGTTGGATTCAGTCGATTTCATGGGCCACGTTGTATCAGCGGAGGGTATTCAGATAAATCCTAAGAAGATAGAGACAGTCCAGAACTGGCCTAGGCCCACTTCAGCCACGGAGATCAGGAGCTTCTTGGGTTTGACGGGTTATTACCGTCGATTTGTGGAGGGGGTTTCATCTATAGCAACCCCGTTGACCATGTTGACCTAGAAGGTTGCCTTGTTCATATGGTCAGACAAGTGTGAGGCGATCTTTCAGAAGCTCAAGACAACTTTGACTACAACGCCGGTGTTGGTGTTACCATCAGGTTCAGGATCTTACACGGTATATTGTGATGCCTCCTGTGTTGGGCTCGGAGCAGTATTGATGCAGTAGGGCAGGGTGATTGCGTATGCATCTTACCAGTTGAAGGTTCATGAGAAGAATTATCCTATCCATGATTTAGAGTTGGAAACCATTGTTCACGCGCTGAAGATCTGGAGGCACAATCTTTATGGCATGTCGTGTGAGGTTTTCACGGATCATCGCAACCTTCAGTATTTGTTCAAGCCAAACGATCTTAATTTGAGGTAGAGGAGGTGGTTAGAGCTATTGAAAACTATGATATCTTCATCTTGTACCATCCCGTGAAGGCCAATGTGGTGGCCGACGCATTGAGTAGGAAGGCAACGAGTATGGGCATCATTGCGTTCATTCAAGTTAGTGAAAGGCCGCTAGCATCATATGTTCATACTTGGGCCAACCAGTTTGTGAGGTTGGATATTTTAGAGCCCAACCGTGTTCTAGCTTGCAGAGTCGCTCGGTTTTCCTTGTTTGAGTGTATAAGAGATCGGCATTATGATGACCCTCATTTGTTTGTCCTTAGGAACAAAGTAAGACACAGTGGTGCCAAGCAGGTTACTGTTAGAGATGACAGAGTTTTGAGGATGCAGGGTTGCGTGTGTGTGCCTAATGTTGATGTGCTTCGTGAGTTAATTCTTGGAGAGGCTAATAGTTCTCGGTGTTCAACTCATCCGGGCGCCGCCAAGATGTACCAGGACTTGCGACAGCATTATTGGTGGAGAAAGATGAAGAAGGATATAGTTGCTTATGTAGCTCGGTGCCTGAATTTCCAGCAGGTGAAGCATGATCATCAGAGACCCGGTGGTTTGCTTCAGTAGATACAGATTCCTGAGTGGAAGTGGGAACGTATCACTATGGAATTTGTTGTTGGACTCCCACGGACTCAGAGGATGTTCGATGCCATTTGGGTCATTATGGATAGGTTGACTAAGTCAGCACACTTCATTCCTGTGGAAATTGCCTATTCTTCTGATCGGTTGGCAGAGATTTATATTCGTGAGATCGTCCGTCTTCACAGAGTGCCCGTGTCTATCCTTTCTGATCGAGGTACGCAGTTCACCTCGCATTTCTGGAGGGCAGTACAACGTGAGTTGGGTATGTGGGTTGAGTTGAGCACAACATTCCATCCTCAAACGGACGGGCAGTCCGAGCGTACTATTCAGATATTGGAGGATATGCTCTATGCTTGAATTATAGATTTCGGAGGATGTGGGATCAGTTCTTTACCCTTGCAGAGTTCTCCTACAACAATAGCTACCAGTCGAGCATTCAGATGTCTCCCTATGAGGCATTATATGGTAGACAATGTCGATCGCCAGTTGGGTACTTTGAGCCGGGGGAGGATCGGTTGTTGGGTACATATCTAGTATAAGATGCTTTAGATAAGGTCAAGATTATACAGGATCGACTTTGCAAAGCTCAGTCCAGGAAAAAGAGTTATGTCGACCGTAGAGTTCGTGATGTGGTAATCATGGTCGGGGAGAGAGTGTTGATGCGGGTGTCACCGATAAAGGGTGTCATGAGGTTTTGAAAGAAGGGCAAGTTGAGCCCTAGATATATCGGGCCTTTTGAGATTCTCTAGAGAGTGGGAGGGGTGGCTTATAGGCTTGATTAGCCATAAATACGACAAAGGCCATATTTTTTTTAAAGATTAAGACACCCGAATCTGAATACACATATGAATATCAAGATGTGTATTAAGATCAAGATATCTGAATCTGAATACACATCTGAATATTGAGATGTGTATTAAGATCTTAATACTAAATGATTAAGACTGTTTTATTTTAACATCTGAATATATAAAATTTATCTTTATCTGAAAATTAACAAAAATAAAATTCATACAAAATGTGATGACCCAAAAGGTCATCTTATGTTTTAGAACTCGATTCTACGCTCTTAAGCCTTAAAATCTCATTTTTCCTCCTCGATTTGCGTACGCAGTCCGGGCGTGTTTATGGAAAGCTTTTATGTTGAAAGTTGATAAAAATAAAGATTTTTTCCTTAAAAGCTGATTTGAGTTGACTTCGGTCAACATTTTGAGTAAACGGACCTGGACCCGTGTTTTGACGGTACCGGTGGGTCCGTATTGAAATATGTGACCTGGGCGTATGCCATGAATTGAATTTCGAGGTCCCTAGCTCGAGATATGAATTTTTGTTGAAAATTAAAAGTCTGCAAATTAAATGATTTTAAGAATCCATTAATGTTTGGAATTCTTTATACTTGTGTGCATGTTTGGTTTGGAGCCCCGAGGGCTCAGGTGAGTTTTAGATAGGCTACGAGATGTTTTGACTTAGGAATATCTGGTGTGAATTGCTATATCTGGTGTCCAGTGCATTGTACTTCGCGATCATGTAGTCACTCTCGCGATCGCGAAGTAGATCTTGGCTAGGAGGAATTTTACTCTACGCGAACGCGGAGCGATGGGGGCTTTACCCTTCGCAATCGCGGCCAGCTTAACGCGAACGCATAGCATCTAGGACCTGAGGAGGGGGTCAGTCACTGTTAATGGTGAACGCGAGCAAGGACTCGCAAACGCGGAGGCCAAGGGGTATAGACTTCGTGAATGCGATGGGAGTTTCGCGATCGCCTAAGTATCCAGGACATAGCTCTTCGCGAACGCGACAGTGTTCACGCTATCAAGATGAACACTGTCGCCCAGCTCTTAAAAACTGAATCAGAAACGGGAGTTAGGCTATTCTTCAAATTTTCAGAAGCCAAACGACCTAGGTGTTATTCTCTCAAGCTAATTTCTTTCCCAAAGTGTTGATAAGTGATTCCAAACCATTTTATTTCAATTACCCATTGCATTCCAAGAATTTTCAACCTAAAATCTAGAATTTCCATGTTGGAAATTAGGGGTTTGGGTAGAATTAGGGATTTTTGGGAATTTGGGATTTAGACCTCAATTTGGGGCCGAATTTCGAAACTAATTGCATATTCGGGCTCGGGGGTGAATGGGTGAATGAGTTTTGGTCCGAACCTCGAGTTTTGACCAAGCGGGCCCAGGGTCGATTTTTTACTTTTGGGGGGAAAGTTTGGGAAAACTAAATTTATGCATTGTAATTGATTTCTTTAGCAATATTTGATGTTATTAAGTTATTATGGCTAGTTACGAATTGTTTGGAGGTGGAATCTAGAGGAAAAACGGTAATTGAATAGTGAGTGGCTTATGGATCGAGGTAAGTGTTGTGTCTAACTTTGACTTGAGGGATTATGAATCCTTGCCTTAATTGCTATATGAAAAATCATTTGAGAGGCATATATGTGAGGTGACGAGTACTTATGCTCCGCCAATTTATCTGTTTTGCTTGTTTCCTTCCTGTTCTCTTCGTATTGTTCTTTCCCTGCTTTAATTGTTACATGCCTATTTGTATTTCCATGCCTAATGGCTACCTGTTAGATATTGTGTTCCCCTTGTTGAATATATTTGTTATCCCATAGATCATTGTTCCTCATTACTTGCTTAAGTTGTTCTTATCGGTAGTTTTGTTATGTTCTGGTTTGGTCTCGCTGAGTAGTATTATTGTGTAGAGTTTTATTGAATATAAGGTTTCCAATTGCCTTGTTCTGAAGTTTAAGCGTTGATAAGGGCCGAGTGTTAATTTTGTGAAACTTTTATACTTCTTGTGTAATTGATATGAATATGGTGGGATCGGGTTGCATGCCGCAACAGGTGGAATAAGGGTGAAATATTGATGAGGAGTAAGGGTGAAGTGATATTATACGGTGGGATCGGGTTGCACGCCGCAACAAGTGTAATACGTGTGGAATGTGGTGATATAAGGGTGAATCGTGATTGTGTTTATGATATGGTGGTATCGGGTTGTGTGTCGTAACATTTTGTCTATATTTTGTTATTTATGATATTAAGAAGAAATAAGGGTGGATTGTGATATCTACAGTGGGATCAAGTTGCACGCGACAACACTTTATGTGTTTATGTGTTTATGTTCTTTCTTCGACTTTTTAAGTTGTCCGGTAGTTTTGTATTTTACTTAAGGATCGGTTATAGCTGAATACTGATGAAACACGTATGGTTCTGTATTTATTTCTTTCAAGTTACTACTTTTACATTATTCTTCATTCCTTTCTGTCTTATTATTCACTGTATGCAACTTATATTGTAAGTGTCCCGCCATAGCCTCGTCACCCCTTCTTCGAGGTTAGGCTCGGCACTTACCAGTATATGGGGTCGGCTGTACTGGTACTGCACTCTGCACTTCCTGTGAAGATTCTGGAGCAGGTAGTGGCTGATCGAGAGGTTGGCTGCAGATTATACAGCTAGGAGACCCAAGGTAGTCATGTTGGCGTCTGCAGGACCTGGCATCCCCTTGTACACTTCTATACTTACTGTTTTACTTTACTTCACAAACAATTGTAATTTCTTTCAGACAAATGTTTGTAGAAAATCTTAGTATGTTCGTGCATTGTGACTCTGGATTCTGGGTAAAAGTAGCATGTAAATGAAATTGATATCTATACAGCTTCACGTTTATTTTGCTTGTTTACTGATAATTACTATTGACTAAATAACCTCTAATGTTGGATTTCCTGGCAAGTATGATGTTAGGCGCCATCACGGTCCCGACGGTGAGAATTTCGGGTCGTGACACAAAAAGTTAAATTGTAGAAGTGCTCATTTATCAAAGTGAGATAGTTTGTTAAGGAAATAATTGATTATGTCGGATTAACTAGGAGTTTATGTACAGTGTGTTTACCCTAAAAATTGGTACTTGATATAACTAGATTCAAATTAAGAAAGCAGATTAATATTGAAATCGTCAATAAAAGAATAAATGCAAACCACACAAATTTAACAGCCTTGGCCCTCGTGGTCGATCACCCTTGAACTAAAAGATGCCTCAATCGATGTATTAACAGAATAACAAGATGATAAGAGCTAGAAATGACAGTATATTGCTTTGTGTTGTGTATTGTGATATCTCTTACAAATCAAATCCCCTTTATATAGTAGGAGAGTCCGACTCTTCATACAATTCTATACAAGGTAAAAAATATCACGATTTGCGAATTAATCGGCCTATCCTTGACACACGCCAAAATTTCCGCCGTGATCTATATCCTATCGCGGATATTTCGACCTTCTATTAATCGTGTCTGCAAATTTCCCTCGATCTCTGATCTCGGTTTTGTTCAGTCTCTAGGTCTCGAACTTAATGGCATAACTTCGCACCTTGGTTCGATATAATTCAAGGTCAAACTTTAACCTATCATATTCCGGTCTCGATTAGTCACACAAGAGGCGAACCCGGTTTTGATCGTATATAGATAATCCCATCATTACTCGTGGAGAAGATGATGAGAAATGATATGAACTTCTGAATCCTGTCTCGATGGACCATGACGTAAGCGACAAACGGTCACTGAGACACCCGACTATGACGTAAGCGATAAATGGTTACTGAAACGTCCCGTCGGTCAGTCATTAAATTCCTATCAATTGCTTGTCAGCCACTACGGGTTCTGAACCGTCATCAGCAAGCTATAAATATCCTAACTTTCATTCATTCAAACTTTACATTCAAAAGTCTACCTATTCGTTTTCATCAAAAAATCCCTTAGCTCTCCAACTTTTGCACCCAAATTTCTTGAACTTTTAGCAAACCACTTAAGCATACCTTCCTAATTTACTTTTCTTTCTGTTCTACAATAGCAAAAACTTCTAAGACTCTCCCGCAAAAGGAGGCCGCCTCTTCATCACGACACGTCGGAGACAGGGCTGTGGTAAATCACACCCTGAAGAGTTCGTTCATGCAGGGTGCCCGATCGTTGCGGATTTTAAGATTGAAAATACTTCCTCGGTACCGGGTCGATGCGAGCCGGTCTTGAAGTATATATGTACGATCACCTAAGATCTCCTCGCCATGGTCAAAGAAGATTGCAACTGGGCCAATAAGCATGTGGTGGTGTCTTTGCCTGAGGAGTCAATCACTACCCACATGGAGGTTTTTTTAAGTGTTCACACTTACCCCTTCACGTTGGGTCCCTTAGACCCGATCATCATTGCCTTTTGCAAGAGGTACGACGTGACTCTGGGGCAGATTCACCCCTCTTTCTGGAGAATAGTGATACTTGTTCGATTCTTCGTAAACAAAATCGAGGAGTGTCCCTTCACCCTCGATCATCTTATGCACCTGTTGAGGGGGGTTAATCAAGCTTGCTCGCCGGGTTAGTAGGGACCCATTTTCAAGTATAAATGGGGCTCGGGACCTAGCTTGGATGGGCTGATTTGTTCAAGTAAAGACTTTAGACTTGGTCCCTGCCGAGGACACACCATATCCCGAGAAATGGAACATGAAACGTAAGTACTACTTTGCCTTGAAGATTTAATCTATTTTTTCTCCCCTTATCTCCTTTCTTATCGGTGTTTTTGGTGTTGTAGTTGTGGCCCAGATGCCGGATGTAGTTCCTCAACTCAAAGAATGGGTCGAGTACCTTGTGTCACAAAGACCATATTTCGAGGGTGCTTGGATGGAATTATCGAAGGCTCGATGGGAGACCCGTAATCATGGTAAGTTTTCTTTTCTGGTTCGATGAGGTTTTGATTTTCTCCTTGTGCTGCCGAATTCTTATCAGCTCTGCTTTCTTTTGTAGGTCTCCCAAGGATGTTTCTATGAGGACTCCATCCGAAGATGAAGATGTGTCTCTCAAGTCCCGTGCTCTAAAGCAAGGTGACGAGGATAAAAGGAAAAAGGCCCCGTGCTTTCTTGACTCAGAGAAGAAAAAACCAAAGAAAAGGTTGGTGCGTAAAGATAAGGAAAGTACCAGCATCCTCCCATCAGAGTCGATTTGTCGACTGAGGGATGGGTCCGAAGAAGAAAAACTATAATTACGAGCTAATCGCTCTGGTGTGGACCACTTTGCCTCGAGCTGGGGAGGTTGTTGAGAAGGCAATGGTCGGGGTCTACGAACCGAAATTGGGCGCGACTACTTTCCCCCAGGCCAGGGAGGTGAAGCGATAGGCTAGGGCCAATACTTATCGAGTAGAGGGAGGTACCCAGAGAGACGAGAGTGGGGAGATCCCCTCGGCCGATATGCTAGAAGGTCGTTCTTATGAGGGGCCTCAAGGGACGGCTGATATCCATAGCTTCTTGGATGGGTTAGAGTCCATTTCCTCAGAAGATTTCACCGGGCTTGGGGAATTGCCGGTGCCGAAGAAAGCACCATCATCGGGGGCTAGTGAATCTTTATCGAGCCCAAAGATGGTTGATCGGTTCCCAGCCCCGAGTGTTAACCCTGACCACAGGCGGTCAATAGTCTTCTCTGTCTCGAAAGATGCTCGGGTTTTCTTTACCCCCTCACCTATGGGGGTTGCTAGATACCATAGTAGCCTGGTGACCGAAGAGGACGAGACCATGATGGAGGCGGTGGAAGTGCCCTGCCTATTCAATAAAACTCAACAGGCTTTGAATCGGGTAACTTCGAGTGTCTCTTCATTATTTACTTTGAATTTGAAGTTGCAAATAATCTTAACACCTTTCTTTACGCTTGCAGGCCTCGGTACTGCACCATGACACTTTCCTCCAAATCCGGGAGGAGTCAGCCCAGCACGAGGCTGAGGTTCGGGAGCTTTCCGAGAAAATGGATACTTATAAAACTTCAAACCGAGTTAGAAGCGGCCCAGAAGGATCATGACGAGTGGGCCGAGCAAGTAAATCGAGTACTTGAAGATAGTGATGACGAACTAGACTTAGTGGATAATAATCCAATCCTGCAAGCTCGACAAAGGCTTGAACAAATCGGGCAGCTCCAGGCGCATGTAGACGCGATACAAGCTGAGGTCGAGGAGTTCAAGAAAAACATGGATCTCATAACCTCGAAAAAGGAAGATGTAAAAGCATAATTGGCGCCGACCAAGGCCCAGCTTCGGGCAGCAAAAGAGAAAACCTCGATGAAGGCCAAAAGGATCGAGGAGCTCCAATATGAGCTAAACTTGGATTTTTCTGGTCAAGAGAGCCTGGTCATGGAGCTCGAGGCGGCCAAATGTGAGGTGGTTGTGGCCAATACCAAGGTTGATGCTAAAGTGGCCCGATTCAAGGTTAACGTCGAGGCTATTCATACGCGGGCCAAGAGCATGGTGGATCATGCAAGGTGGCAAGCTAGAAGGGAAGCCCTCGAGGGAGTACATGCTCAAGGCTTCGACATACTGGCAAAAATCAAGAATGCCAAGGTAGAAGAAGCCAGGGCCGGAAGCTGGCTTTTCCCGAGGAAGATTCCGAGAGCTTAACCGAACCTGAAGGTGGGGAAGATCCCGAGGATGAAGACGCTGCCTCCGATGAGAACCAGAACACTTAGGCCTTAATATGTTTTTATATTTTTATATTTTTTGCCTTTTGCATCATTTTTAAGCCGCTTTGGCCGTTGAAAATTTCGGTATCGGGTCAATCTGGACTTTGTAAAAATATTATATATATATATATATATATATATATGCACACACACACACAAAAGGCTTTCTTTTCCCTTTGGCTTTTAAATTTTTCCTTTGCTTTACTACTTGTATTCATAAGGGCCGGAACGCCTTAACATAAAATAATATAGGCTATGTTCGAAATTCAAACAAACCTTGCCTTTGCTTTACTTTATTTTAAGGTGTCTCAGGGGTTCGGTGTTGATGGAAACCTTTTTCCAAGTAGGTATCCGAGATTATAGTTTCTCGAGGGTAGCCATTAGAATCGGTTATGAAAATTTTCTTTTTCGAAGGCTTAGTTTTTGTTACGGGTTTCGGACATCTTCGAGCTGTGTTAATTTGGTCGTAGCTTTTTAGCTCAAGAGTTGCCCATTGGACTTGTTTTCCCGAGCTATCCGGGCTTGCCCAAGATAATAGTCCGCGATTGGGGTGGTCGTGGCCTTTAAAAACCGGGGAGTTGCCTAATAGCTCTTATGCCCTCGAGGCCTAGTGACTTGGGCTGTTGGAGTTTGTTTTTGGGTGGCAGTCCCCGAGTGAGGGAGTAGTCGTTCGTACTTCGATTATAGAATTCCCTTGGGCTCATTATTTTCAGGAGATCGGAAGTACGAAACTCTTTAGGGGATGTAAAGAGAAATTTTTTAAAACATACGATGATTGCAAGGAAAGTACTTCTGTTTATTCTTGTGCAAAACAGTCATACATGTGTACATGTTTTATGCCAGGGCTCGAGCAATCTATGTGGGCACGATTCGTTTGACCGTTTGGCCCTTACAATAAATCCTACCTATCGAGACCCTTCCTTTACGAAGTAATTTACCAGCTAAAGTTGATTTTCGAAGGTAGGGTAATATCCCCCAGTATGCGAGGTTGATTTTAGAGGAACCTCGGATATTGTTGAATTGGTCTTCGGTACCGATTCATAATCGGACTTGATTCTAAGTTAGCACGATCCATTGTTGCCTCGTTAAAAACCTTGCCTAAAAGTCCATTTGGGACAAAACCGGTCTAAGGAAAAAAGAGTGCAGCGTGTGCTTTCAGACCTAAAAACTTCGTGCCGCTTCTTGTTGATCACCTGCAAGTGTTAGTTCAAAATTAAAAAAAGAAATGAAATGGGGTCGTACCTTAAAAGTAATATCGTTTTAGGTGAGATATATTCCAATTGCTCGGTTGTTGTTCTCCGTTCATCATTCTGAGCTTATAGGATCCTTTCCCGGCGACCTCAAGAATCTGGTAAGATCCTTCCTAGTTTGGACCCAACTTCCCTTCGTTCGGATTCTGGGTGTTTCGGATGACTTTCCTTACTACTAAGTCCCCGACATTTAAGTATAGAAGGTTCGTCTTTCGATTGTAGTACCTCTCGATCCGTTGTTTTTGGGCAGCCAATAGAAGAAGGGTGCCTTCACGCCTTTCATCCAATAGATCCAAGCTCGTATTCATGGAATCGTTATTTGACTCCTTTGTTTCATATCTGTATCTGATACTTGGCTCCCTGACTTCAACCGATATTATGGCTTCGGCGCCATAACCCAATGAGAATGGAGTATCCCCGATATTGGACTTCGCAGTCAGGTGGTATGCATAAAGGACTTCGGGTAGGATCTCCTTCCATTTCCCTTTTGAGTCGGTTAACCTATTCTTAAGGTTTTGGATTATGGTTTTGTTGGTCGATTCGGCTTGCCCGTTCCCGCTAGGGTGATAAGGTGTCAATAAGATTCTTTTGATTTTATGATCTTTGAGAAACTTGGTCACCTTGCTGCTGATAAACTGTTTCCCGTTGTCACACACAATTTCGGATGGCATCCTTAACCGACATATGATGTGGTCCCAAATGAGGTCTATGACTTCTTTCTCCCTAACCTCCTTTTATGCATGTGCTTCAACCCACTTAGAAAAATATAGTCAGTCATAAATAAGATAAATTGAGCCTTACGTGGGGCCTACCGAAGATGGCATACGATATCCATTCCCCACTTCATGAATGCCATGGTGACAAGACTAAGTGCAGTAGTTCCCCGGGTTGGTGAATCATTAGAGCATATCTTTGGCATTTGTCACATTTTCGAACAAACCCCTTCACATCTTTTTTCATGTCGATCCAATAATGGTCGGCTCTGATTACCTTTTGGATAAATGATTCGGTGCCTGATTGATTTCCATAAATTCCCTCGTGAACCTCTCAGAACATACTCGGTACCTCCCGGTCCCAGGCATATTACTAGTGGACCATCGAACATTCTTCTGAACAAGGTTCCATCTTCGGACAAGGTGAATCGGAATGCCTTTGTGCGCATGTCCCTTGATTATTTTAGATCTGAGGGACGTTTCCAAGTTTTCAAATATTCTACGTATTTATTTCGTGGATTTCATCTCGGCGTGACTTTCTTCGACTACATACCTCATGAGTTGCACAACGGCCCCTGAGTTGAGCTCGTCGTCCTCGACCGACGACCCTAAGTTTGCGAGGGCATCGTACCCTGTTGTGGCTCAATCCTTCAGGTGGCAACTCGTATTCATGGAAGGTGATCTTATGTCTCTCTAGCACTTGTCCCACCATTTTGGTCATTTCGCCGCTAGTAATGTTGTTGGGCACATATGCTTCATTCAGTACCTTCATCAGAGCATTCCTGTGTGCTTCGGAATTTTGCAGCAATGACAAGATGGATATCTGGGCGGGAGTCTTATTCATATGATCAAAAATAGAATACTCCCTTACTTGTAATTTCCTCCAAAGGTCATCCGGACAAGTTTTGATGACGCGTTGTTTGTTGGAAGCTTGCTTACTTGTCTCTCCCAAATGCTCAGGTGTGTAAATTCTTCCCGTTCTAGTCATTCCTTGTGCAGTGCCAGTCTCTTCCATCTTTACTTTCCCCTTTCTTCTAGCTTTGGAAACATAATCCCAAGGTACAACGTTGGAACTGAAGGGCGGTGTGAATGACACCATCACAGTGAAAGGTGAGGCCACTTCTACCTCAAACAGAGTGGGTGTATCTGCAGGTAGTGTCACTTTGTGATGACCCAAAGGGCCATCTTATGAATTAAGACACTATTCTGGGCTCATTAGCCTTAAAAGACTAATTTTAATTACCTCGATTTGTGTGCGCAGTCCGAACGTGAAACCGGAAAGCCTTTATGTGAAAATATGAGAAATAGAAATTTTTAGAGTTAAAATTTGGTTTTAGTTGACTTTGGTCAACATTTTGTGTAAGCAGATACGAATCTGTGTTCCGACGATCCCGGGAGGTTTGCAGTAAAATATGGGACTTGGGCGTATGTCAGGAATTGAATTCTGAGGTCCCTAGCCTTAGAAATAAATTTTTGAAGACAATTGTTATGCTGGTTTTAAAGGAAATAAAGAAATGAATTAATGTTTGAACTCGTTGGTATCGGGCCTGTATTTTGGTTCCGGATCCCGGTAAAAGTTTGTTATGATATTTAAGTATTATCTGTGAAATTTGATGAGAATCGAAGTTGATTTGATGTGATTCGGACGCCCGGTTGAAAACTTAGAAAATTTGAGTGTTCTTGAGAAAATTATGAGTTTTGTGGTTAAATTCGTAGATTTTAATGATTGGATCGCACGAGCAAGTATGTATGATGTTTTTAGACTTGCATGCATGTTTGGTTTGGAGCCCCGAGGGCTTGGGTGAGTTTCGAATAGGTTTAGGCTATGTTGCGCTTGTTTTTTATGCTTCATCATCGTTTCTTCAGGCATAAATGATACCATATTAAGCATATGAGCTCTAAATTCAGTTTTTACTGAACCATTAGATCTGTATCGTAATTACGGAGCCATAGGAAAGAGAATCATCGAATTTGGACATCGTAGGAGGAAGTTATGCTTATTTCCGTTTCGGAAAAAATTGTTGGTGTCTGGTGTGGTCGCAATTGCGAACTTTTTCATCGCAATTGCGAACCCTGGATCGCAAATGCGACATCTGCAGCATGTTAAGTGAGATGTTAGACGGGATTTTCACCCATTTTTCAATTCTCTCAAACCCTAAACCTCCATAGGCGATTTTCCAAAGAACCAAACTTCTCCAAATCATTGGTAAGTGATCTCTAACTAATTCCTTTCATTCCTTAACAACGTTTAACAAGATTTCAACCTAGAATCTAGAGTTTTCATGGTGAAAATTGGGTAATTTTGGGTAGAATTTAGGAATTTAGACCTCGAATTGAGGTCGTATTAAAAAACCAATTGTATATCCGGGCTCGGGAGGACAATGGGTAAACGGGTTTTGGTCCGAACCTCGAGTTTAGACCAAGCGGGCCTGGGGTCGATTTTCATATTTTGTGGGAAAACTTAGGAAAATCATGATTTTTCATTAAAGATAACACCTTTAGCACTAATTAATGATATTATAATCAATTATGATTAGATACGAGTGAATTGAAGGCAAATTCTAAGGGAAAAGTTGTGCTAGAGCAGTGATTTGCTTGTGAGATTGAGGTAAGTGCTTGGTTTAACAATGACTTGAGGGAATAGGAATTCCCAACTTAGATGCTATGTGAATTTGCATGCGTGTGGTGTATAGGTGAGGTGACGAGTATCTATGCACCACCAAATTACTTGTTGAACATGACCTCTTCCCCGTTTCCAATTTAATTGATCCCTAGTTTAATTGTTTTATGATCATTGATGCCTTCATGTCTACTTGATTCGTCACTTGTTGTTAAATATTGTTTCAAGTATTTTGAAAGTGTTACTTGTTCCTTAGACACATTGTGGTACATCTGGTTGAGCTGGTTGTCAGTGTTACATTATACATTTCGGTTGGTTTCGTTGTGTAGTGATAATTGGTGAAGTTTCTGAATAGTAAAGTTTCTTGTTTATGATAATTGAGATATAAGTATTGTGAAATGCTTGGAATCTGATTTGTGAAACTCTATTATAAATAAAAAGATAAAATGTGTTTTGTCTGGTGGGAGCAGGTTGCCGCCGCAACAAGGAGTAATAAGGGTGGGCAGGTGGGGTCGGGTGTCACGCCGCAATAGGAGAAATAAGGGTGATATATATATAGGGAGGAGAAATAAGGGTGGCCAGGCAGGATCATGTTGTACGCCGCAACAAGGAGCAATAAGGGAGAATATTCATGTTTTATTGTTTATAAAATAAAGGCTGGAACACTCATTGTTTTATTGTCATTACTTCATATTCTACTCTCTGTTATTTAAAGTGAAACTTGTTTTGTTTACAATTGTTGAGACATAAATATTGTGAAAGCCTTTGACTTAAATTGTGAAAACCTTTTTATAAATAAAGAGATGTGATTGTCTGGTGGGAGCGGGTTGCACGCCGCAACAAGGAGTGATAAGGGTGGACATGTGGGATCATGTTGCACGCCGCAACAAGAGAAATATGGGTGATATATATAGGGAGGAACAATAAGGGTGGACAGGTAGGAGCGGGCTGCACGCCGCAACAAGGAGCAATAAGGGAGGACATTTATGTTTTACTGATTATTAAACACAAGGATTTGAAAACTTAATGTTTTACTTTACTGTTTATCATATTATGTACTTACGGTTGTTTCAAAGTGGAATTTGGAAATTTGGAAACTTATGTGAGAATTGGTTATAGCTGAGACCTGGAAAAGGTGGCGATTATTTTATTCATTGCTACAGATTATTGTTTTGTTTAGTTTAGAATTCCCTTATTGCTTTATTATATATTGTTCACAGGTTATGTTGTTAATGTCCCGTCGTAACCTCGTCACTACTTCGTCGAGGTTAGTCTCGGCACTTACTCAGTACATGGGGTCAGTTATACTGATACTACACTATGCACTTCTTGTGCAGATGCATGTACCGGTCAGAGTTAGGTGAAAGTAATAGTTGACATTATTCGTACGGAGACACGAGGCAGATCTGCTGGCGTCCGCAGATTCCTGGAGTCTTCCCTTTATTATTTGGATATTGTCTTATTTCATTCAAAACAGAGGAACATTTCTTTCAGTCCAATTATTTATAGTATTCTGTAGTAGTTCGTGAATTATGACACCAGACCCTAGGTAGTCGTTAGTTAGTATTAGCTCGTGGTTCGTCTATCATTTCAAATATTATTCATGATATCAGTTGTTGGAAAGTATCAGATTTCGGGTTTACTTTAAATTGTTTGTTCATGTTTAAACAGATTGTTAAAAGAATATGGTTAAATAAATTCTAACATTGGCTTTCCTAGCAAGTATGGTGTTAGGCGCCATCCCAATCCCGAGGGTTGGGAATTTGGGTCGTGACACACTTCTACTTCAAAGGGAACCGATGCGGCTACCTCAACTTCTACTAACGGTTGTACCTGCACCACAATGGATTGAGTGTGACTGTCGGCTTCTTAGGGTCATCACCTTCCTGAGTAAGTCCGATTGATCCTTCGGGATCCCATTCTTTATCAGTTTCTATTACATTGACTCCTTCACCCCTATGATTCGGGATGGGGTTATTGCATACATTAGGTGTGGTTTCTTTCGCTTGTATGACCTTGGTATCAATCAGTGTTTGGATCTTGTCTTTCAGGATGCGGCGCTCATCAATAGTATGTCCCTTAAGGCCGGAATGGTACACACATTTCTTGTTTGGGTCAACCCATTAAGATGAGTTTTCCATAGCCACGGAAGGAATAGGGGTGACATATCCAGACACTTTTAATATTTCATACAACTGGTTGATGGGTTCAGCAATAAGGGTGTATTGTTAGGGTGGTTTGCGATCAAAATTGGGCCTGGGGTTTTGGTAGTTCGGACGAGTTGGAGGTGAATGATAATATGTTGGTTGGATGTTATAGGTGTGGTAGGCGGTAGCAGGTTGAGAAAATCTAGGAGGTGAAGGTTGGTATGTGGGTGGAGGTGTTTGGTATACAAATGGTGATTTTGGACCTTGGGAAACCATTACCGTCCCCACTTCTTTCTTCTTTGATATGCCACCCGATTGTAGTGCTTTGTTCGTGGCTTGTAGTGCCTCAAAATTGTTACCATTCCACTTTTGATACCTTCTTCAATCCTTTCTCCAAGCTTGATGATGTCGGAGAACTTATGCTTGTCGATTTCCATTAACCTTTCGTAATATTGTGGGTCCTGATCCCTGACAAAGAACTTGTTCATCTGCCCTTCATCCAATGTCGTCCTGACCTTCACTGCTTCTGACCTCCATTGAGTAGCATACTCGCGGAAAGTCTCAATGGGCTTCTTCTTGAGATTCTGTATATAGAAGACATCTGGTGCATTTTCCGTGTTGAATCTAAACCAATCCATGAAGTCTGACACCATGCTTACCCAATTAGCTCATTTCTTGGGATTCTGACTTATGTACCAAGATAGAGCATCTCCAGTAAGGCTTCTCATGAACAACTTCATGCGAATCCTTTCGTCCTTTCCAACCCCCACAAGCTTATCACAGTAGGTTCTCAAATGAACATTTGGGTCATCTGTTCCATCAAACATTTTGAACTTAGGAGGTTTGTATCCCTCCGGCAGTTCCACATCTGGCTGAATGCACAAATCCTCATAATTTAGACCTTCAATTCCTTTGCCTCCTTCAACACCCTAAACTTGGTTTGTGAGTTTCTTGAGCTCCTATGCCATGTTCTTAATAAGTAGGTCCTTCTCGGCGGATTCCGGTGTATATGAGATTGGTTGAGTGGAGTGGGGTAAGGTTTCCACGTATATGGGGTTGTTTTGGTGAATGCTAGGAGTTTGGGTATAGTGGTGATCATTGGTTGAATTTTGAGGAGTGGTTTGCGGATGTTTATTCGGGAGATGATAAGGTTGAGGAGGTTAGGTAAAGGATTTTGAGGAGGGGTTGTATATTGGTGGGGTGCGGGAGGATTCTGCGGGCATTGGTTGGGTGTGTTCTGAGCAGGTACTAGGTTTTGGGTATTTGGATGGTTGGTATTTGGGACGTTTAGTGTGAGGGAGATGTTTGCCAAGTTACGTACCTGCTCAAGATCACCTTTCAGTTCAAGTACTTTCTGTTCAAGCCGCAAAGACAAGTCATTTGGTGCCGGAGTACTCCGACCATCAGAAGTTTCCACATTCTCAGCATGTGTGGTGTTGTCTATCCTGACGCCCCTCATATCGTCCATCTTAGCTTTCCCTTTGCCTTTCGGTACACTTGAAGGAGGAGGAGGTGAAGGGCCTCTGGATCTGGTGTGGTAAGCTGATTATGCAAGTATGCGCGAACCAACCTTGGGGAATGGGAATAATCAAAAAGAAAGAAAAACAAAAGGTAACCAAGTCAGCGAGAGTTTTGAAAAATGTTTGTAGTATTTAAACACATATTGCGGGAATGTAAATTCGCGTCCTAATTTGGGAGCCTCGGTGTGCCCTAGGTAGTCCTAGCACAAGTAGATTAGGAGAAATTTAATGCCAATAATTGCCTCATTTCATTAACGTAATAAATAAGACGAATCTAAAATGACAATAAGATAAGGCATTAATGGCGCTTGGCCTCATTACATTTAAAAAGCAACAAGTAAACCTAATCTACTTGGTCCCAGAAGGACCTTCTCCAGGCTTGAATCTTTTGGCTCTATCAATTAGGTTCCCCATGTCGCGCATGTCCAGCAGAAGGTATGCCCTAGCTAGATGTACTCCTTCACTACCCTCAGCATTCTACAGTCTCCGACTCTTTTACTCATCTTCCCTTCTAACTCCATCAGACCCTGCTCCAGATATTCCATCCTTTCATTCGATCTAGTAGTCATTTCCCTCCATTCATTGATTAATTCCATATCTGCCTTGTGTTGCTCCAAATGCTCGGCCTCGGACTCATGAACTCTTTTGCGCAGCCTGTTATACTTCACATGTGCTTCGGCAGCTTCATCTATGACCCTGTTTCCTCGTCCGACCCCTGGCTTAACTATTCCCGCTATGCTGTCTTCCAACCATGATGGGTAAAAGTACACACGCCCTGCGTGATATCGATATGGCTTGATGGTGTCCCTTTCCACAATAATCTTCAAGTTCCACATATGTTGATCTTCACATTTATATGGGATGCCATCATCTTGGAAATCCGCCTTGTAGTGGCTCATTTTGGAGATTCGTGGTATAATTTGTTTTCTACCAGCTTGTCTCATGACCCTGATAGGAACATATGGGTGTATACCCCTTAACCCGATCAACACTAAGTGCGGAACATCCCTCGATCTGATCATGAACTCACTGGTGGGGAACCATTCGAACATCCAGTGAACCTGGTCCTCAGTCAAATTGTCGAAAAACTGCACCCATTCTGTAGCATTCTCCGGTTCAACAAAGTTGTCTGGGATAAAGGTCATTTTCTTGGGGTGATGAAAAGCTATGTGATCGTTCCACGGCTTTCGTGGAAATTCTTGGCAGTATTGACCTCTCTGGAAATGTTATAGAAACCAAATCTGTAGTAGCAAATTACAACCCTCGAAGTGTTTGAACCCTTTCTGGCAGCGATCCAAGGCCTGATATATGTTTGCTATAATCATATGGACAATAATGTATGTTTGTCCCTCGATTCCCTCCATTAAGGCTTTGGTTACCATGGCCAGTCTGGTGTGAATTCTGTCCATTTTACTTGGAAACACTATCATACCGAAGAAGAAGACGATGAACACGAAAACCCTGCGATGAATCCAACCCAAGGAAGTGATGGAGAACTCGTCATGAAAGATACGGTAAGATTTGTTGTGACCATATCGTTCATAAAGGAAGTCAAAAGGTATGTAGGACTTCTTCAGACACACCAAGTTGTCATTCGTTTTTAAGCCCATCATTTTCAGAAACCCTTTGGGAGTGCGATTTCCGGCACCAATAAACCGGGACTGTCCTAAGGTAGTCCAGCGAATCCCCCTATTTCCTCTAAAAGAGGGGTCATTTCTATGTTGCCAAAACGGAATACGACCCTTTCTCTGTCCTAGAACATAGTGGCAGATTCGATCAACATGTTGTTTGGTTGGATATCTAATAAGGAAGGTAGGTTTCCAAGGACTCTTTTCACATGGTTTTTATCGCTTGATGGAAGGTCTTCCCACCTATCTAGCAACAATGGTGGTATGTTGAGAACCATGCCGAACCTGGGGACTTCGTGCCTCATTTTCTGCAAAACAAATAAGGTTAGACCCTTTCCCCCTCCGGATTCGAATATATATACATTAACAATTAGCATATCGACATTTATTTCTCCAAATTAATGCACAGATCGTGGTTGCGTCTGTTGGGATTATGAAAACCCCGGTGGACTTTGGACAAGGCTTTTCTTAAAAGGGTTATTATGTGGACAACATAGTGACCCAGGATAGGGTTGACCGTGATGCATGTACAGTTATAAATCAGAGTAAGGTTTCTATAGAGGTCTAGACGGGTACCCTCAAGCGGAAAACTTGAGTGGAAAAGGCACGAAACCGTCGACTGCACCGCTGATCGACTAGTTTTACCGCAACCAAATTCAAAAAGGTGATATATATGAAGAGCGCAAACCCTCATCAAGTATTACTACGATTTTAATTACGCACGAGTGGAATATGATGTTGAGCATGATTTATGCAAACAGAAAATAACACGTTGTCAAATATTTGCACGATGAAAAATGATAAATGCGGTATTTAATAATTTTAAAGGCGTTTAAGAAAAAAACAAGGAGACAAGTCAGTTTACATAGTAAAGAGTAATAAAACAGGAAAGAGAAATCGTAAATGACTAAAGACAAGCAAATAAATTCACATAAAGTGGGAAAAGGAAGCGGTATGCAAGTATTAGCAGGATAATAAAGACATGCTTAAAGACTAATTCACAAAATCAGGTTCGTTATGGTAAGATCCTAGAAATATCCCCTGCAGAGTCGCCATGCTGTTGCGACTCCTTTTTCTCGCGAAATCGGGTTTCGGCATTTTTTGGGACAACCCCATTCTTTGGGATGGGTAAGGAATTAGAAGAGTCGCCACCTAATGAATTAAGGTGCATTAGGGCACCTAGAGAAATTAACTAATAGAACCAGTTTACACCACCAGAGATCGGGTAAGGGCTCAAATTACCTTGAGGGGAAGGTGTTGGGCACCCCTTGAGGTCCACAAAGGTGGGTCCCGACCGAACTTAAATTAAGCGAATTATTCTAAAGGGAAAGAAAATAATTTGGACAAGTAAATACTCAATTTATTTCAAATAAGAATAGGGGAAGGGGGTCCTAAGTTTTTTAGCCTATAGGATCACCCCGTGCAATACTTTTTAACTCCCTCAAGTCGGGGGTGTTAATCATAGCATTAGGGCACGAAATATCATGTCCTTACTATCCAATTACTATCTTTACGTTGTTAATTAAGCGTTCTAATCGATTCTAGCTCGTACCCTATGTGTGCACTACACGTACCTTACCTATGGTCCTGGAGGTGTTAGGACCTCTATTTGGGATAATTCTAGACCCAACCTATATTGCTCAAAAATGTAAAATCTAGGCGAAAAGCAAGAACAAATAGGACTTTCAAATAAGAAACAAGTATGGGCTCATATTGACCTCCACACATAAGACAACAAAGGCACACAATTAATTTTTAAGTTCCTATAGGCAGTGTATCTATGCGAGAAGACAAGTGCAGAGAACGTTTTATTATTAAGGCGGGTGTTAAAACCTATTGTTTGCCTACTGATTTTATTCAGTATAATCTGGGCACTTCAGACAGTCACATATCACAATTATGAACCCAGAATTAAACCCTACATGTATATTGCCTAAGTGATTGACAATAATGGCTGAATTCAAAATCGACCAGCATGATCCTATAGACATGATTTCTATGAGCTTATTAATTACAGACTTATAGGCATGATTTCTAGGTGTTGCACTAATTTTAACTTATACATATAGGCTTTATTTCCTTTTCCAATCCTATAGGCATGCTTTCTAATTGCTGAATTGATTTAAACCTTATAGGCATGATTTCTAAATTTGAAATTGATTTTAGTCCTATAGGCAAGATATCAATTGCTAGATTGATTTAAACCCTATAGGCATGATTTCTAAATTTGAAATTGATTTTAGTCCTATAGGCAAGATATCAATTGCTAGATTGATTTAAACCCTATAGGCATGATTTCTAGGTTTGAATGGATTTAGATCTTATAGACATGATATCTATTAACTGTGTATGGGCGGAAATTAAACAGATTGGCAGGAAGGACATTAAACTCAAACGACAAGGTCCTATAGGCATGCTTGTTAATGCACATTTGTTGGAAACATGTATAGATCCTATGAACATGATTTCTAATATACAGAATTAAACAAAAGTCCTATAATCAGGATTTCTAGTATGCAAATGTAAAATACATAATCAAAATGATCATGAAAGTCCTATAGGCAGGATTTCTAAACACAGTATAGAACTCACACAGCTTTCATTTAAACGAACAGAATTGACAGCATAATTAAATCTTATAGGCAGGATTTATACCCAGTTTTAACAAAAGGTTATAAGAAAAAAAAAAACCAGCTTTACTAAATATCCCCAAAAATGTTATTACATAGTTATTACAAACCAAGATAGCTGAATGAATTACATAATGGTAATAGTTACATTATAGGGAGCCTTCATAGGCCCAAGTAAACCTGGGAAACAGGCCTTCCAACCATAACCACTTTGAAGCACATTGTAGGGATTCATAGCACATTAGAACTAGGTTCCGGTGTGTCAAAGTTCCCAAGGTCTTCAAGGGACCCAGGGCAATGCTCACACTAGAACCACATTCAGAAGATAGTTCATAAGAGATTGGAAAACCAGTCACCAAGTGTGGCAGAGTTCAAAGGAGTCTCAAGTGGACCCTAGGCAATGCTCACACTGGGGTGGTTGAGAACCTAAATGACTAGGAATTGGGTTTTAAAAATCAGTACATAAAAGGGAAAAGGGGTAGGTTTTAAAATAGTTGGATTTTAGAATAACAGGATTCATAACATAAAGTTGCAGGCAGAACTGCACCAAGAAAAACAAACAGAGTTCATGCTTGAACACATAGTTCAAATAAGTTGGAGTCTGACTAAGCAAAATACTCATGCTAGTACTTAATCATGGCTTAATCACATAAACAATTAGGTAGAAACATTTGAGTAGACCAGACGTGCTAAATAAAAAGACAAGATACATGAGATAAGCAACAAGTCAGCTGATTACATGTTTGTAATGTGCAAAGTTCAGAACAGGTACTAACAACAGTGCATGAAACAAATTAAACATTAGGCTAACCTATGAAAGGATTCATATTACTTGAAATAACTTAGTCCTAAGTTAACAGTGTTACTAAAAGAGATCATATAATCACATAAAGGACAGAGTCATGCTGGGAATTGAAACAGACTAGTCAAGCAAAGCATAGAGAATGAAATTGCAAAGGTTAGGGCATACCAGCTAAGTAAGAAAACAAGCAAGTATGCCACAACAGGGAAATCCCAGAATAACTTGGCCTTGGCTTTCAGCCGGCCAAAACAAGAGGCATTTAGCAGAAATTAGAACACCAAATAACAAGAAAGAGCTTAAGTTTTAGTGAGAATATGAGAGTTCGAGTTTGTCCCAAAGGGGAATGGGGAGGGGTCTAAATAGCACTGAATTAAGCAGAAAAATAAGGTAATGAATCAATCTTACACAAATAAGGAATGATAATAGCTCCTAAATCAATTAAAGTCGGAGTTCAATCAATTAAGAGCACATAATCAGGCAAATACTATTTAGACTAAGGTACATAATTAATCAATAGTCAAGTACCGATTCAAATAAAGTAAGGAAATAATGAGAACAGGTAAATCGAACAAAAAAGGAAATACCAGTACCATACAAGAAAAGGAAAGACTGAAATCTCAGTAAAGATTTCAAGAACCCTAATTTTGGGGTAAGTAAAATTAGTCAACAATTAACGACAAGAATCATAGAGACAGATAGATAGAAAAATTAAAGGAAAAATACTTAAATAATCAAAAACCCTAAATTTAATATAAGTAAACATAGGCAGAAATATAAAAGAACTATAATAAAGATGAACAAAGACATATAGGCGCAAATAATTAAGGTTGAAGCATATTTTGTTCGATTTTGAAGAATCAAAAATCCTAAATTTTAGGGTAAGTAAAATCAGTCAGAAATAATAAAGAAATTATAACAAATATGCTCAGAGATAGATATACAGAGGCATTAAAGAAAAGCATCTAGAGAATAGAAAATCATTGTAGATCTGAACCCTAGATTTAGGGTAAGTAAAAGATCTAAATAAAAATAGGAGGATTCGTGAGTAACAAAGTAAACATTGACGAAGAATATCATTAAAACAAACTGAAATGAAACAAATCTTGTTTGAACCAGAGATCTGAAACTCCAACTGAAAGATACGAAAAATATTCGTACTCAGAGAGGTTAGGATGAAACCAGACGGAAATAATAAACATATAAGAGATTTTGGACCAAATTTGGTTCGAATCTCTTGAGATCAACTTGCCATTTGAGGCGAGAAAGTTAAGTAACATCAAAGGCGAGCAACTAGTAAAGAAACATGATCAAATATGGTAAGGAATCACTAAATGATTCCATTTCTAGGTAGGAATCAAGGGGAAATGGGGTGACGACACTAGGGTTTGAGAAGGGAAAGGGGAAGAGACATGAGTGTTTGAGGGCAGCGGGTAGGTGGGAATGAATTAGGGTTAGGGGTGTTGATTAATTAAAAGGTGGCGGGTGATTAGGAGTCGTTGATCTTCGGAGATCAACGGCTAGGATTAGAATTTATGGCCGGGCGGGTTAATTGGACGGGTATGGGTACTGGGTTAAGGCGGGTATGGGATATTGGGCTGGTTAATGGGTTTATAAGTATTGCGCTGGGGTTAGTCCGAAATTAATTAGGAAAGGGGCTAGATTTTAAATACCTAATTAAACCCGTAAAATAATTTATAGAAATAATTAATAAAAAATATATCATTTGTGCATGAAAATGATTTAAAATAATTACTTAAAATTGTAAAAATATAAACATTTTTCTATATAAATAATGTAATTATGTATATATGTGCTATTATTGCAAAATTATTGCAATTATAGCCTAAAGATGCAAAATATAATTATAAATAAAACGTTTAAAGCTTGATATGAATACAAATGGTAAAAAATTAAATAATAAATCATAATGAAATTATTTTTGATTCAATTAATATTATTGATATAATAAAATGCAGGAATAAATTGATTAAAAGCCTTAAAATATTATAGAAAATTGCAAAAAAAATACTTGTTGATGCTCATGCACTATTTTGAAGGTATATATTATATTTTTAAAAATATATGTGAAAAATTGGGTATCAACAAGTCGCACTTGGATTCATTGACTTACGCACTCAAGCTTTTAGCTAGTTCGAGACCTGCAATCATGGTCTCGTACTCGGCCTCATTGTTAGTCAGCTTAGAAGTTTTGATAGATTGTCTAATAGTGTTTCCCGTGGGCGGCTTCAAAACGATGCCTAGCCCGGATCCCTTCACATTCGAAGCACCGTCTGTGAAAAGGGTCCACACCCCCCGATGATGTCCCTGATTTCAACAAGAATTCCTTTTCGACTTCAAGCATGAGGGTTGGCGTGAAATCGGCCACGAAGTCTGCTAAAATTTGAGACTTGATGGTCGCTCGGGGTTGATATTTGATATCGTACCCACTGAGTTTGAAGCGGGTAAGTGGTTAAGTACCCTCAAAACATTACGAAGCGGGTAAGTGGTTAATACACATATGGGGTGACATTGAAAATACGGTTTTATCTTCCTAGAGGCACTTATCAGTGCAAGTGCCAATTTCTCTAAGTGTCGATATCTAGTTTCTGCTTCTCCTAGAGTTCGACTTACATAATATACAGGAAACTGTGTACCTTTCTCTTCTCGAAACCAGGACACCACTTACCGCGATCTCTTAGACTGCCAAGTACAAGTAGAGTTTTTCATATGCCTTTGGAGTATGAAGCAATGGTGGGCTCGAGAGGTATCTCTTCAATTCCTATGACGCCTATTGGCATTCCGGGGTCTAGGCGAAATCGTTCTTCTTTTTGAGTAGAGAGAAGAATCTATGGCTCCAATCCGACGATTTCGAGATGAATCGGCGTAAGGCAGTTATCCGCCCTGACAGCCTTTTGCACGACTTTAATGTTGTCCACGAAAGTGATGTCTTCGATAGACTTGATTTTATCGGGGTTGATCTCGATTCCTCGATTCGAAACCATGAAGCCAATAAACTTGCCCAAACCGACCCCGAAAGCACATTTCTCTGGGTTGAGATTCATGTTGTATTTTCTTAGTATCTTAAATATTTCCTGAAAATGTGTCAAATGGTCCTCTACGCCCAGGGATTTAACTAGCATGTCAACAATATATACTTTCATTGACTTACCTTTTTGTTCTTCAAACATTTTATTTACTTGGCGTTGGTAGGTAACTCCTGCATTGTTTAGCCTGAAGGGCATTACATTATAAAAATTTGTTCCATATTTGGTGATAAATGAAATCTTTTCTTGATCTTCCTGGTTCATTTGAATTTTATTGTACCTGGAATAGGCATCGAGAAACTAAGGATCTCATGGCCGACTATGGCGTCGATCATGCGATTGATGTTAGGCAATGGAAAAAAATATTTGGGACACGCCTTGTTTAAATCCTTACAATCTACACACATCCTAAGTTTGTTCCCTTTTTTAGGAACTACGACTATATTGTCTAACCATTCGGGATATTTCACTTCCCGAATAGACCCTATTTTGAGAAGTTTAGTTACCTTGTCCTTTATGTATGCGTGCTTTACCTTGGACTGGGGCCTTCTCTTTTGTTTCACCGGTCTGAACTTTGGGTCTAGGCTTAGTCGATGTGTTGTTATCTCCGGTGGGATCCCTGTCACGACCCCAAATCCTAACAGGTCGTGACGGCGCCTATCGTGGAACTAGGCTAGCCAACCATCACCTTACTACGTTTTTGTTCAATTATAACAGTTTACAATTTAATAACAAGCATGCAACCATAGTATCAATTAATATAGTTAAGTCTTAACGTCCCAATAATAGTCTAACAAATCTCCCAAGAACTGGAGTCAATAGTCATGAGCATCTAAGAATAAATAAATCTATCTCTGCTAAAAACTATAATATATGTCTCTGAATCAAATGCTAAGACCAAATAAGGAAGGGAAATGGAGAAGTTGTGGACGCTGGACAGCTACCGCGAAATCCCGTGAAATGCTGCTATCGCACCCGCGTCAGCTACTGCTGCGAGCTAGTACCTGGATCTGTGCACAGAGGCACAGGGAGTCTTTATGAGTACGCCAACTCAGTAGTAATGAAAATAAATCACAGTCTGAGTAATATAACACACAGAAAAGATACACAATTCCACAAAAGCCAAAAAAAATACCAAGTCACCATGTAGTATTCATCACATAATAAGTTCGAAATCAGTTTTCAGAAATCCCTTGAAAACAAGTACAATATCAGTATATCTCAGTAAATTTCTCCGTAAAACCCAGTTTGAAACTGAAGTAAATCATAGTTCGAAAACATAGAAAAATCATCATGAAACTGCCCCTCAGGACAAAATCATCTCTCAGAACAGATGCCCTCAGGCATTCTCTCAATCACTCAGTATCAGCCCCGCGGGCAATCATCATCACTCAATCGGTACTGACGCTCACTGGGGGTGTGTTACAGACTCCGGAGGGGCTCCTACAGCCCAAGCGCAATAATAACATAAGGCTTGAAAGCCTCCTCACCACACTCCTGAGGCCTGAAAGCCTCCTCACCACACTCCTGAGGTCTGAAAGCCTCCTCACCACTCAGTCAGACACTCTCAATTTGCCCTTAGGCCATAAACGTACTGGGTTCTCGACCCAAAATAATGTTTTATTTTTCAATAAATAGTATCAAAATACTCTGAGTGTCAAAACAATTTACCAGGAAAAGACTGAGCGAAAAATCATAGCGTATCAGTGAGTAAAATATAGTAACACAACCCTCAAAAGGGTAAACAGATCGGCACTAGGCCCCAAACACGGCTTACAACCCAAAACATATCATAATATATAAATACTAATTAAGCAAAGACTTTAAAAATTGGTTTAGCAACTCAATAGTCGCCTAAATACGGAAGATATTTCCAAAGTTTCAATCTTTCCAGTTCAAA